>CM021100.1:741084965-741158303 GCA_007115665.2 Sequoiadendron giganteum | reverse complement strand
GGAGCTCGTCAATAAGCTCATCTATACAAGGTATGGGATACCTATTTTTGATGGTCCTCTTATTCAGGACTCTGTAATCGATGTACATATGAAGGGTACCATCTTTCTTTTTCACCAGGACAACTGAAGAAGCAAACAGTGATTTACTTGGCCGAATGTGACCCATAGCAAGCAGCTCCTTGATAGTCTTCTCTATCTCATCCTTAATCCACTCTGGATGCCTGTAAGGAGTAATCATGATGGGCTTAGTGCCCTCCTCAAGCTCTATGATGTGCTCAATACCCCTGTCTGGAGGTCTCCCTGGTGGAATGTCATGGATAACCTTCTCATGCTTAATTCTCAACTGCTGAATGTCAGGATGATACTCGGTCTTATGTTGTCCCTCCTGTATAGGTGTTAAAGTGCACTCGACAGCCCACTCAACCATATCATGTCACATGAGTCTCTCCATCCGTCAGAAGGAAATAGTCTTGACATTACTGTCACAGATAGCCTTCAGTATGTGAGTCTTCCCATTCACCTCAAACCAGATCTCCATGTCTTTGAGGTGAAGTGTAACTTCCTCAAAGGAATGAAGCCACTTCATGCCCAAGACTAAATCAATATCTCCCATATTCACTACATAGTAATCGGCCTTGAATTCATAATTGTTCAAGCACAAAGGAAGATCCTTGATCATACAATCACACCTGAGAGTATAACCATTAGCTACCTTGACCCGAATTCCCTCAAACTCCTCTGTTATGAGTCCATGCTTCTCCACAAATCTAGCATCAATGAAATTATGGGTGGCTTCTGTATCTAGAAGGGTGATAAATTTTTGACCAGCCAAGACTCCACGAAGTTTGAAAGATCCCTCCTGCTGAATACTCAACAACCGTGCCTCCTAGATTTGGAGCTCTGACTTTGCCTCTGATTATGACTCCTCAGAACTCTCCTGCTGTTCAAAATTCTTATATTTCGAATCCTCATAATAAGCCCACATAACTCTATTGGCTTTACCCTTAGGCCGCAAAGGACAATCATGGTTCGTGTCATAGGGACCCTTGCAATAGAAGCAAAGCTTCTTCCTGCGCAAGTCATTAAGAGTCTCATGATCCAAGGGTGCTACTGATTTTCCCTTTGAGTCACTCTTAAAATCAAATTTCTCCTTATTTCTATTGAATCCCTTATTGTCCCTAAATGAAGAAGTATTTTTGGAGTTGAATTTGCTGGATGGTGCTGCAAGTTCCATACTACGTGCCTTCCTCATAGCTTCCTGTAGCGAACGCGGATCAAATGCCTTGATCCAACCTCTCAAGGGTTCTGACAATCCTTCAACGAAGAGCACAACTATACGCCTCTCTGATATGTCAGGAACCATCACGGAAAATTTCTGAAATTCACTAATATAACTCTCCAGGCTACCAATCTGCCTAAGTTGGGCCAAATCTCTGAAATAAACTTCTGGGTCCTTTTTATCAAAGCGATCCACCAATCTGTCTATGAACTCCTGATAAGTGGTAATACGATCACGCTGCAATGTCACCATTCCCTGATGCCACCAATCATGGGCTGCTCCTTCTAAATGTAACATGGCAAACTTGATTGCCTCTTCCTCAGACATAGGTCGAAGTGTCAAGAAAGTGTCTAGCCTGTGAATCCAAGACTGTGCTGTTACCTTGCCACTGCCATCAAAATAGGGTAGGTTGATCTTGCTGGAGGCATGCTTCAAGTCTCTATTTTGGTTTCGAGGCCTATTCCCCTATCAAGACCTATAATATTCAACTCTTGAATTTATAAATCGATCAAAATGCATGCGCTCACGCACTTGTGGTGTCAATATATCCCACTCCTCGTTGGCTTCCATAACTGCATCAGCATATAATATGTTCCCAACCTCTTCAACATTCTCCTCAACCTGTTCTCCTCTTAGGAAAGTGGGTCTAGTAGGTCTATTTGCTGTTCATGAAACAATCCTGGGTACCCTTTGTGAACCTGCATCACTCTTGTCTTCATCACGATGTGGTGATGGTCTCCTTGGCGTACCTATCCTCTGTATAACCATGGTCAACTGCTATAATACATCAGTTACTTGCTGCTAACCTGTCCGCAAATCTCTAAGAGTCTGTCTAACCTTTGCATCTTCCTCCTGAGGATCTCGAGGAATCTCTGTTCTGTCACCCATGCCTGTATCTTGTACAGACACTCTAGAAGAAGAACCAGACTGAACACCAATCAAACCTGTAGCCGTCTTACCTGCTGGGATAAGTGGTGGCTGCCAAGTTTTTCTGTTTTCCCTCTGATAATATCTCTTCTCTCTATCACTCTGGTGCATGAACAAAATGGTTTTCAAACCCAACAAGGATGGTAGGAAACCGCTCTGATACCACTGTAGAAACCCCTATTCTCATTGTTTCTGAAACTGCTTATTTTTGCTTGTTTTTGAGTGTTTTGATTTTTTTGGTGTTTTTGGCAATAACAAAAGAATTGCGATTTTGAAAGAAAATGCTTGTAAAAATTAAAAAAAATATTATGAAGCTAGAATTGGTAGAAATCACTTGATATTTTATTGCCAGATTGTTTATTGATCTTCTAGGCTTATTACATCTGAGATCGGATAACATGTAAATTAAAAAGCAACAACATTTGTGTGAATAAAACCTGATTATTGCAGCCGCCTGTGAAGCTAATGAAATGGTACGACCATCATTGATTTCCACTTCTCCCTCCACCAGATGTTAGCAAATGAAGCCAGAGAAATATGCGCCCCTATTGGTGAAGACAGACTGCCAAAAGAAGAGGCGTTTTTCCTTGAAGAAGAAGTACGACCTTTTTATGATGGTACGACTATGACAGCAGCAATGAATAAAAGTACGGCCCTTGGAAGATGTGTCTCTAGCTTGCAAAGTGGATGCCTAGCATAAAGAACTCTTCCCAGATAAACTCCGGATCAAAACCCTAAATGATGCAACAACTGTGAACTTTGTGACAACCTCTGAATGAGGCTATCTCTCTGACTGGCAATAAATCAGCTGATATTTCACAGCCTCTGAACTGCACACACTGAAGATGGAACGTTCTCTAATGCAGGTTGAAAATTGGAACCCTTGGCTCTGTTCTCAGAAGAAAGACTTAGCAAAATTCGATTTCAATAACATAATCAGCTCTTTTCCCAATGAAACCCTTATATCCTCAAAAAAGTCGACTTTCCTCACAAAGGCATCATTTGAATAAAGTTCGAACTTTTCTTTTAATTTTTCAATAGTTTCGAACACACTTTAATTAAAATTTATAATTGAAAAATGGCCCCTCTTCCATGTTGGTCGACCCCTTCAAGAAATCACTTAAGTTATAATATTAAATTATATTATAACTTTATAATATAAGCTTCAAATAAATTAATATTTAATTTGACAATTAAAATATTAATATCTCTCTCAAAATACGTCCGATTAATGAACCGTCTGAAGCTGGAGGATAAGTGATTGATTTTGCACATGACCAAACCATACTGCTAAAAATAGCAGGGGTGCTCTGCTGAATGACCTAACTTACTAAAAATAGCAAGTCAAGTAAATGATGTGTAAATGACCCCGAACGAAAGCCAAACTAAACAATCCTGCAACTGGGCTAAGCCAAGCCTTGATCAGACCCTCTATCCACCCTATCAGCCTACGAGGGTCTCATAATAGGCTAATCATAAACACTGAGAGATGTCAATTGGAAGGGGAAATTATAGATTGGAGGACGTGGTGAGAGCTGCAAAGTTTGACCATGGAGTTCCTTCCATTTGCAACCTGCATCGACTTCTCGAAGAAGGAGGACTCATGCCAACTAGGCCCTTCTTGCGTGGCTTTGAGTTTGAGACCCACAAGGAACACCGCTGCAAGGTTCACGCCGCCTGCCACTTCCTCCTAAGAATGCATAATGTTGAACCCTTCCATGAGGTGCAATGGTACAAGGACTTTGAGAGGATGGTGTTTCCTCACCATGCACCACCTGCTGCTATCGCTGGACCTTCTATTGCCTAAAGAAAATGTGAAAAAGATGTCTCCATTTTGTTTTTTCTTTTGACAAATTTTGCCACACGTTAATGGAAAAATATATATATATATATGTATTTTGTAACCTGGCCAAGGGCCCCGCTGATAAATATGTATACAAATGTAAATTTTCCAGCAATTAATACAATATATATATCTTCTATATTTTGGCTCCTTCCTCATTTTATTTCAATTTTGCACCAATGTATTTGTTAATCTAAGAAAGCACTAAAAATAACCCAAAACTAACAAAGCAGGGAAAATATATACATATTTACAAATTCACTGCAAGAGTTGAATCAATTAAATTTTTAAGATGTATTCCATTAACTGGAATACCCAAGGCTTCACCTTCCATGGTTTCTAACTCAAAAGAGTTGTATTGCTTGCATTGGATTATCTTGAAAGGTCCTTCCTAGAGGTTGTCAAACTTGCCATGTTGACCAGGATTTGCTCCATGCTCGCTAAAATTGAGCACCAAGTCTCCACATTGTAGCCCCTGGTCATACATCTTCCTATCAAACCATCTCTTTACCACCTATTGGCGGTTTTTCATTGCCTCGAGAGCATGCTCTCTTTTCTCTTGAACCTCAAGTAACTCTACAAACCGCACCTCCATTGCTCCATTTTGCTCAATCTCAAGGGACTTGAGCAGTTGGATTGTAGGGATTTCCATAGAAATGGGCAATAGCGCCTCCTTCCCGTATACTATCTCGTAAGGAGATGTTTTCAATATTTGCTTTGGTGTAATACGGTCTACCCATAGTGATGTTTGGAGGTGTTTATGCCACTCCCTTTGATGTTCCAAATCTATTCTCTTGATTAGCCTGATGAGGTTCTTATTTGTAGATTTGGTGAGGCCATTCCCTTGTGGGTAGTAGTTAGAAGACGTCTTTAGGAAGACTCCATACTTTAGTGCAAACTAGCTCACTTTGGAGCCGAGAAAATATTTAGCATTATCAAAAATAATTGTCTTTGGTAGGCCGAACTTGGCCACCAATTCCTCCAGGAAGTTTACAATTTCTGCCTCTATTGCATTTTTCAATGGTACAACTTCAACCCATCTGGTGAAGTAGTCGGTTGCCATTAGTATCCATCTGTGTCTGGCTGATGAAAACGGATTGATCATGCCAATGAAGTCAAGACCCCATTGGCAAATGGCTCTTCCACCACAATTGGCTTTAGTGGCATAGCAACATTTTTTCCTTTTTCCGACAAAAAACTAACATTCACTATAAGACTTCACTAATGAATATGAGTCATTAAACAATGTAGGCCATAAATAACTAGCACATATGATCTTGATTGTAGTGGTTTTTGCTGAAAAATGACCTCCAGCTGGGCCACTGTGATATTGCTCCAATATCCTTTTAGACTGCTCTTCAGTTACACATCTTAACAAAATACCATTGAAATTTATCTTAAAAAGAACTCCCTCTAAGAGTACATAACCATTATTTTTCAATCGATAAAAACGCCTCTTAAATGGGGGGAGGTTGGATGGATACCTTCTTGTCTTCATAAAATTAATTCGAGTATCCAACCAGTCATCTCCAAAGCTCTCTTCATTTAGAAGCACGGGTTTCAGGACTTCAGACTCAACAAATGCTTCATTGTTCTCCGCCAGATATTCACACAACCCCTTCCGTTTCACAGTCTTAACTGGCTTGATCTCGATGTCATACTCGAGAATCTTGGTTATCTAGTTAGCCCTTTTCTTGGTGATTTCACCTTCCATAATGTATTCTCGCACACTAGGGTGCAACACACAAACGATCGCCTTGTTGCATGATATAAGGTGTCAGAACTTCTTCAACCCCTTGATGATAGAAAAAGCTTGCTTCTCCACAAAGTTGTATTTCACCTCATATTCTTTCAGGGTGCGCGAATAGAAGGAAGTAGGTGATTCTCTTTTTTCTTCATTGTCCTTCTGCATTAGGACAGTGGCGATACTACTGCCACCACCAAAGATGTACATAATGAAATATTTTGAAAAATATGGGTTGATCAACATGGGAGCAGAAGAGATGACCTCTTTTATTTGTTCAAAATATTTTCTAGCTTCCGTTGTCCACTTGAAAGTTTGGTCCTTTTCCAGCATCAGGGTGATAGGCCGAACGATCCCTGCAAAGTTTACAATGAACCAGCTAATGAAATTAACCTTGCCCAAAAAATATTGAGCTCCCTTTTTGTTGATAGGTAGAGGGATTTCCATGATTGCTTTAACTCACTCTGGATCATTGGTGATACCCTCCTTCAAAACAACATAGCCTAATAGCTTCCCCTGCGGGACCCCAAACACACATTTTTTCTGGTTTAAAGAAATCCCGAACTCTTGGCATTTTTGGAAGACAAGCTCGAGATGATCAAAATGATCCTCAAAAGATTTTGAAAATACGGTAAGGTCATATAGATAAATAGGAATAATATTATGTATCAAATCCTTGAAGGAAATATCCATAGCTCGCTGGAAAGTGGCTCTGACATTTGAAAGCCCAAAGGGAATTTTAGCATAAGCATATGTACCCCACTTGGTGGTAAATGCTATTTTGTGCTGGTCCTCCTCTCTTATCCGAATTTGATTATAACTGGAGAAACCATCTAGAATTGAAAACATTTCAGAACCAGAAAATGTTTTCAGAATTACCTCCATTGAAGGCAAGGGGTAATGGTCCTTCAAGGATGCTCTATTCAAGTCTCAGAAGTTGATGCATAGGCGTATGCCACTGTTATTCTTCCAGACCAACACCAGGTTAGACACCCAAGTGCTGTGCTTGATCGGAAACACTATCTGAGATGCAATCAACTTGTTTAATTCTTGTGACATGAGTGACTCAATATTTTGATTGACTGGCCTCTGCCTCTGACGCACGGGTTTGCTCCTTTTAGTAGCTCAATGGTATGTTGGATAATACTGGGATCATATCCCTTAAGATCATCATATGACCATGCTACTACACTTAGATACTCTTCACAAAAGTGTTTCAACCTTTCTTTATTCTTCTACGAGACTCCTTTTCCAAACTTGAGCCTTTTGTCTTCTCTGATATGCAAATCGGTATAATCGCCTTTATCAGCTACAAAGTTTCTCCTGCCTTTCATTGCATCATCAATGTCAAACAGACTCTGAAGAGTGACTAGACCCCTGGGAAGATCAACTACTTGCTTCAGCATGACAGTGGTGCTAGCACCATAGTCAATCATACAATTATGCAACAACTTGTTACCAATTATGAGTGTTAGAAAGAAAGGCTTAGGTTTAGGCTTACTCTCTTTTTCAGCTTTCTTTTCTTCTTGTTGATTGGCTAAAACTCTATCCAATTCTGGCTTGGATGTCTTGTCCTCCGAGGGCTGCTCCAACATCTTCATGTCTTCTTCTCCTGATAATGCCTTCTGCAATAGCAACTTTTGCTCCGGAATGGCCAGGATATCCTACAAGGAAACATTGGTAGAGGATTTCTTTAGTTGCTCCACCATGTTGAATGGCATTCATGACCGATGACTTACGGTAGCTTGCTCCTCCTGCTTCAGAACTGGTGCATCTGGCTATTTGGCAACATCTAGGGTAATCATGGGAGCTTTTTCTTTTAAAAGAGGTGGATTCAGAATGATCGCCTTGGACTGTTGTGGAATTGATGGAAGTTTTGCCGATGGACTGGGCATTGAATTAGGTGAGCCTCAGTCAGCAAAGATGTGAGTTCTCTAGTGATTCTTTGCTTTGAACACGTATTGTAATCCAACTGAACTTGCGGCACTTGGGCTACTGGAATATCATTCGGGAATGCTGACTCCTCTCCTTCCATCCAAGAAAAGAGTGTCTGGTTCAGAGCTATTTCTAGCTCTTTCTCTATAGACATTCCTTGCATTTGAGCAATGAGAACTACATTATCCATTTGCTGTGAACCATACGTATGGCCTCCGAAATTAGGCATGCTTCCTTGGCTACATTGCTCCACTATCTTTTGTTGCAAATTCCCTCTCGGACAATTTTGAGGCATATGTGCATCATTACAAGGGAAGCACCATGAATTAGTTTCCTTAGCAAGATTGTTTTGTCTCACTACTAGATCCTTGCTTGAACTAGGATGGACGGTTTGCATCAACATAGTCATTGGGACTACCTAGTTGTTCTGTTGAGCTTGGGTATTGCCGCGCGATCTATCCTGCCACTGGTTCTCCTGGAAAGGAGCCTTCCCGCCTTGGTAGTTTTGGTAAGCCAGCTTCTGGTAGCTATACTATTTCTACTTCATACTGGTTAACTCATTTGTCATGGTTTGTATCTACTCCTTCATCTTGTTCATTTCAACTGTCAGGGGGTTAGGCATTAGAGCCACACGACGTCGTTCCTAGGTACACATACATAGGCTTGGGAGGAGTTGTAGGAGCACTGGTTGAAGCTACCTCTGATTCTGCAACACTGAACTCTGGGAATAATGGCATGATAGGTCTCGGTGCTAGTTTTTCGATAGTAATAAGATTGTTCTCCATAGTGACAACAAGGCTGTAGGCATTGGGTAGAGTATTTCCACCAAGAGCTTGTAGCATCATAGAAATATCAATATTTATGGACTTTAAATAAAACATGAAAACCAAGTCTGGAGGTGACCGACTACCAACAGGAAATCTCTGCCAAGTCGAATGAAATCAAGCATTGAAATCAGCCAAAGCTTCATGGGGAGCTCACTTTATATGAGCCAATTGGTGATATAGCGAAGACTTGTCGCCAATATTTGAGAAGCGTTCATAAAAAGGATCTTTGAGATCGTCCCAACTAGAAACTATATTAGCCGAAAGAGTACGATACCAGTTCAATGCCTTGCCTCTAAAAGAGGCGGTGAGTAATCTTAGAGCCACACTCTCATTAGTAATGCCATGCACCAGACATACATCCGCTACATCTTGCAAGTGCTCTGTCAGAGTTTTTGAATCATCCTCAAATAAATTAGGGATAGCCTTTCAAGCAAATGTCAGGATTGGAGCCCATACTGCAAGAGGCACAGGCGCTACCAATGGACTACCAGTATCCCAGGCTACATAATTTCTAGCACCCATTGGCACAAGAGACGAAGGAGAAGAGGGAGGTGAAGTATTAACTTTCTGACCTCTCGCCTGAACTGAAACTAATGGTGGTACAAGCAGGCCAGGGAATCTTGTAGTTTGAGACCTAGTGACGGACCTATGGCTCATACACTCCTATTTATCAAGCGAATGTGCTAGTTCACATCCCACTGGGCGTGCTAGAAAAAGAACTATTGACGCAAAAATTTGTAGGGGAAACAACCTTATGAGAAACTTAGCTAATGGGGTATCTGTGCACATAGGTAAGTGACCTCTAGGTTTTATCAAAGCCGACTCTTCATTTTTATGGTGGGGAGGTAAAGGGTAAGAAGGATAACATAAAATAATCAAACCTAAACTAAGGTGATGCACCAAATCATAAGAGAATTAACTAAGCACAATGCTAAAACAAAGGCTCGAATAGTAACTTTTGTTTATCAAATAGATGCTTCTAAACACAACAAACATAAGAGCATCAATTAATTTGCATAGCATAACCAATACAACATAAGCCAACACAAAAGAGTAATAACATGATCTGTATTTTATTGAGTTGCATGAAGATTACGAAAGCTTGAAATAGACATTCAAATACTTCAGGAAATGAATGCACATTTTAATATCCTATTAAATGCATGAAAACAGAGAGGCCAAATTGATTGGCATAGTCTGCAAGTTCAAGTTCAATAGAAAATATTACAAAGGCTAATTCCCAGTGCTTGAGAAATTTAATCTATCTAACAACAACCTATAAAATGAGGAAAAAGGTTGCTTAAATAAGCCAACCCATTGTCTAAAAGCCCAACAAGAAAGGTGCCACGGGGAAGCCATCAACGATGTAGATCTTCTTGAGCCTGAACTAACAGAAAGATCATCCAACATTGCGCCAACAAGTGTGTCCCCAAAGAAACCTGTACCACGCAGCAGCAGAAGAGAACACACAACAATAGAAAGGAACACACGACAATAGAACAAAAACTGAAGCACAAGCATCAGACCCAAGATAACAGATGCACGAATGAGTGCCACACGTCAAACACATGGAGCTTGAAAAAATACAGGTGAGATGACTCAAAAGAAAACCTCGACAAGAAGCCACGTGTTCCAATGCTCAACAAAAGAAACCCCAGTGTGGGCCCAACTCAGAAAGAGTCAGGTGAGCGCCACACATAAAGCAAATAGAGCTCGACAAAAGAAAAACCATATGGCCCAACTCAAAGCTCTGATAGGAAGCCACGTGTCGAACGTCGAGAAACTGCGAGCGATACAAAACAAGGTGAAGCCGCGAAGAGAAAAGAAAAACCGCAAAGGCAACGTGGTGTGTGAATAAACATTCACAATAACTTCTCTAAACATGAACTCTAAAAAATAAAAGAAACAATTATTGAATTCCTTAATGATGAAGAAATTAAGCAACACAAATGCACACATCCACACAAAGAACACCATATTTACATGGAAACCTAGAATGGGAAAAACCACAATGAGAAGAGTTTCTTGGAGTTACTATCTAAATCCAACCTCACAAAATAATATAGAACTCAGTGATTTTGTAAGAACTAATCCACATGAATTGTATCCTTAAAGAGAGACACCAATCTCCTTATATTTTGATTTGCAGGAACCAACCCACAGGAGAAACCAATCCCCTAAATCAATCACTAAGCACCAATCCAGATTAAGAGACTTTAACATTACAAAATAATATAGATCTTTCTGTGAATCAATAGGTGAACACTCCCTATAATGATATCTCAATTTCACTCAACTTCCCTGAATTCTCTTTTATACTAGCATATTATTTTACATATATTTTCATACAGAATTACACATACTCATCTCATTCGAGTCATACTCAATTTTTACAAAAATGATTTATAATAATGCCCATTCCAATATATTAATAATATCTTATGTTGGTATAGAACCTTTAAATACTATCTGTAATTAGCCATGTCACCCAAGGATAATTCTTAATACAAAAAGATAAGTTCAAACATGTAGACAACTCAATCCTAAATCACATGTGTTATGTGCTTCCTTCCAAGGTCTTAAAATAGTCCTATTTTATCTTCTCACACTTTCTCCAACTGATGCATGCTTCCCTTCTTTGGTGGAAACACTTAAACATCATTCACAGCCAATCAATAGACCTAGACTACACTCTGTCGCTTCTAAATTTTTGTCTATTAAAGCTCAACTTGTGAAACTCTAAAATCTAATACATCATGAGAAACCTTAATTTAGTTCC
This sequence comes from Sequoiadendron giganteum, assembly GCA_007115665.2. Classification (NCBI taxonomy): domain Eukaryota; kingdom Viridiplantae; phylum Streptophyta; class Pinopsida; order Cupressales; family Cupressaceae; genus Sequoiadendron; species Sequoiadendron giganteum. The sequence goes on along the minus strand of CM021100.1, from coordinate 741,146,969 downwards.
AAACCTCACGCCATATCATTAAACTATGGTATAATGTGGAGCCAAACATGATGACAGTTTAATACAGTGCATGTCCTGCTTCTAAGTAGTAAACCACAAACACTTCCAGACCACCTCAAATAATTGGAATAAATACAAGATGATATTACAAATATACTACAACAGATCACACAACTTTATCATTGTACTTATTGAATTCAAATTCTCATACATGACATGATAGAAGTAATTACATTTAACTCTCACTAATTTGTTGACCCTTTAGCCAACATACCTCTGTCACACATTTGACATCACACCTTTGACATCAATAACATATGTTTAAAAAGTTCTCAAAGCACACCCAAATTCCCAAAAATTCAAGACTTAAAATTTTTAGCTGAAAATGAAGAAGTTTGAAAAAAGACATCAAGCACCAACAAGGTTCTTATAACCTTGTCAAAATTTGACACAATATTTGAAACTTACCTTAATTTCCAACATAATTTTTTTTACATATTTTCAATTGAAATGAAGAGGTTAGAAAACCTACATTGGGCCCCAACAAGGTTGTGACAAAGGTTTTTAAAACTCCTTTAAGTACTAACAATAAAAATATTGACTTTTTCAAAGAGGTTAGAAAACCAACTTCAGGCACTGGCAAGGTTATGAAAACCTTGTTGGTTCTTGACAAAGGTTCTAAAACCTCTACAAAAATTCGATAACAACACAACCATATTTTTTTAATTTTCAAACTTGGATGATTGATTGAAGTGAAAAATGTGGGAGGAAATAGAGGAGAAAAATTCACATAAACAAGTAGACCAATATAAATTATATCTCAAATTAATTATCAACAAATGGGTGAACAAGGCTAAATATAGGCTTATAGAGTGGGATAGAAAAAAATGAGACACACCGAAATGGGGTGCCAACAATCTCTTAATAAAGGATGAATGTGTTTCTCACTTCTTAAGGGAAAAGAGGGAGGGGACCTTCATTAGAGAGATGATGGCCCTGTATTATAGAATTAGGATATTTAATGCCCCTAATAAAAGGATGTTGGTTAAAATATTTCCCTTCTTAAAGAAAATGTGGCCTTCCTTCAAGAAATAGAAATCATGGAAGCTAATATTCTATCTTTGTTGAATTTTTTGTGATTGAGATGGAAGGTTTTTGTGGTGGATGTATTAGTGGAATATGAAGGATTATGTATTACTTATAACCATTTGTATGTATCTATAAATCTAATAGTCCAAAATTGTAATTAGATATGTTGATTTTTCAAAGGGTTGTAGGAGGAACTTTTGGATTTTTTTTAAACATGTATGGCTTGAATAACTTATTGTTAAGATATGTAGAGTGTGGGATGAGGCATTCCAATATATTTTTTATTCTAAAAATGTAGTATATTCTAGATCATTTAATAAGTATGGTGGTTCAAGCAGAGTCTCAATCAAAGATATTCTAAAGTTTTCATCCAAAGAAATCACTTTCGCGATATTATACTAAAAAGATGTTTTTTCTTGAAATAATAGAAGAAAATGTGTATGCCGCATTATTGAGAGACTATATTGTTTCCTAATCTCCCCCAAATGGTTATATTATGATTAGTTCTCAAAAAATTCATTGTTCTTATTGCTTTCTCTAATCATTACCCTATCAACCTCAAGTTCTCTATGGATTATCGTCACCCGAGAATCACTTGTGAAATTAAAATTTCATGCCTTAAATAGAAAAGGTTGCTTCTAATGGTTAGATAGTGGGGGAAAACTCTCTCATCTTTGACAAGCTTGCTTATGTATGGGTTTCATCTTAAACTAAAGAACATTAAGAAATTTGTCTTATCTTGGAACAACAAGGTGTTTGGAAACACTTTTTATAGAGAAATATTATTTATTATAGGACCTTGAATCTATTATCTCTAATTTAAATCTTAGAACTTAATGGATTATCTTTTAGAAATACAATAGTCTTTATTTTATCATCAAGAGTTAAGTTTACATTAAAAAAATTCAGGGATAAATATAGAGACAAATGGGTTTAGGTAAGTGATGAGAAAAAATATTTTAATGTGACAATATTAGATCATCATAAAATTAGTAATATATCTTCTATTTAGTCCTCAATAGGATCTTTTTTTATTGCACCAAGTGATATGGTGGTCGAATCCATTGGATACTTTCAAACCTGGTTTGAACCTTCATTGAAGGTTGATCCCATGGTATAAAATCCTTTGTTAGATCATCTTTTCATGTTATTTCTACTAAATATAGTAAGGTATTAATGACCATTTTCAAAGGATTATAATTAAATAATGCATTTATTCTTGAAAGTGACATAGCCCCTAGCCTAGATAACTTCCCAACAACTTTCTATGAGTTTGATTATGGGAAGGTTCCTTTTAGGAAATTTTCTACCATAAGGTTGGGCATGTTGCTAGTTATTTATTTTTTAGACATCAAAATCCTTTGTCTTATGGATTTCCTCATCATACTTCTAATAATGTGTGGATCTATAAGAATCTTTCTAAGGAATGATGGGAGTTTCTTCACAGACATAATCGTGATTGTTTCTTTTCTAAGGAATAATTACCTCACCTATGGAGATTATTATTCTAGAATGTAGAAAAATCTCCTTGGATGATGTAACTCCCAACCATTGGGAAGGTCCCTCATTTAAGGTTATAGCTCCTTTAGTAGAATTTGCATCTTTGGAGGGTTATTCTATAGCTGGTTAATCTTAGTCCCTACCATATCAATAATAAGAAAAAAAATAAAATATTATGATAACATTGGAAGAGGGGAAATGTTCATCCTCTTAGAATAAGTTTAAGAATCTAAATTATGAATAGTTTTTCTCACAAATAATGGTGTTGAAAGTAGGTTGGAAACCTTGGGGAAATTCTAGTGAAGATAAATTTGGAAGCCTCCCTCATGAAAACTAAGAAAAAATGAAGGAAAAAACACTAGATGGTTTTTTAGATTTTAATTCGAAAGAAACTAGTGTGGGCTCTTAATAGAGGATGGATGTTGTGAATGGGGATAAATGAGAAAGTTCAATCAAGAGGAAAAACACAAGGGTTAGATAAAATTATAAATCAAGACCCAATTGAAGGAATTGCACCCATTACCAATGAATTTGCAAGCTAGAATTGCATGAAATAAAATAAATAAATGAAACTAACTAAAATCAAACCCTACTTTTACCTCACCCAAGAATGCAAGTCCTTCATTATTAAATTATGCTTTTGATATGTTGGATTACTCAATGCTTGCATAACCTAATTGTGGAAAATCTCAAAAGATGGCTATGGAAATAAAATTACTATAGAGATCAAAATTGCAAAGAGAGAGGTCTTTTGGATGAAAGATGAAGCTTATTTTATAGATTGAGGATATCCGATTGACAGTGGAGATCGAAAGATGAGATCAACTACTGAGAGTGAATTAAGGGGTGAGGAGCCATGCATGAAGATGAGAGGTTCAACTAAATGAAGCTCTTCCCTAAAATTTAGGAAGATATTTTAGGATATTTTGAAGGAAGATAAATTCAAATTTGAAATCAATTTGAATTTGAATTTGGGAATATTCCTTTTGGAGGGAATGTGCAAACTAAATGAATTTAATAATTCATTTAATTATTTGAAGACTATTAGCTAATTAAATAATTGAGAAATTATTTAATTATGAGAGGTAAGAGAATAATGATTTTAGTTAGGTGGATAATAAGAAATTTAGAAATTAACTAAATGATGAAGATTATTTAATTAAGGTGGGGGATAAAAGAATATTAGAAAATTAATTAAATAATGAAAATTAATTAAATAATGAAAATTATTTAATTAAGGTGGGAAAGAGGAAAATTAAATTTAATTAAATAATGAAAATTATTCAATTAATAGAGGAAAATAGTTAGTTTAATCAAATAATAAAAAAATATTTAATTAAAAGTGATGAAATAGAGATAATGAGTGAAATTGATGAAGATGTTGAAGTACAGGAATGTGTGATGTGTTAAACAATTTTACGTGTCTATATTTTGCCCCTCTTTAAGACAATATACATATTGCGTTGTTTCAAAATACTATTGATTTGGAAAAAATAGGATGAAATTATGATGCCCTACTATGCCCCAGTGGATGAAGGAATGATGGGAGGATGGTAGGCTTCCCCCTCAAGAGGTTGGCCAAAAATAATAATTTTCAGGTCGGGCTCACGACAGGAAGTCTGGATAGGTCTAGTGAAGAAGGGGATGAAAAATTAGGTCTTGGTTGATGAGGAAACTGAATAGGAAGATTGGCGAAGGATGAAAATGTGTTGCAAGGGGTGGGTGGGATGAAATATAGGGTTTTAGGGTCTATATATGCTTATGGAGGTCATGTTTAATTCATTTGCACCCTCAGAGTTATAGATTTCGGAGATATATTTGAGATTTTCTAGTGAAGTTGTTGCAAATATTTTTGTCATTCCATGTGCTACACACCGCAGTGATCGTATTCGATAGTTCAAAAGGCTTGTAAGAGTGCTAGGGATGGTACATATCTAACCCTTTCTCATCTATACATAGTTATATGTGTCATTAATGATAGGTGAAATTAGGCAATCAAATGCATCAAAGTACAGTCGATGCTTCTAAACAATGACATGACACATTTAAATCCTAAAGTGACACTTTTGATGGTGTCACAATGCATTTGACGTGTCGTGTCAATTTTGATTTTTCGTTTGTATTTTATTATTGCAATGCAACACGTTTGAATAATGGATCACTTATGATTTAGCAAAGTAACACTTTTGAAAAAGGCTCGCTTATGATTGAGATACAATGAAACTTTTTATATAAAGGTCCATTTTAATCCAGGGTTATGTACAATTGGATTTGTTATCAAATTTTTAACACATAGACATTGTGGGAATTATGTTTGCAAGTTTTACTTGACCCTATCCTATCATGGGAGCAATGAACTCTAGTCCTAGATCGGATAGCCCATCTCGATGAGATGGATGTAAAGTTCTTGGTTGCTATCAGGTTTTATCATATCGTGTATATGCTAGAGATTTAAGCACACATCATGCATTTATGACTAATATCATTAAGAGGTGGCATTTAAAGATGTCTACTTTCAGACTTCCTACTGGAGAGATCACCATCACACTGGAGGATGTGTGGCACATACTACAACTTTTGATCAAGGGAGCTAGAGTTATCTATGATATTGATCATGGTGTAGACTATCTAGAGGGAGTCTTGCATTGAACTAGAGATCGAGGATGACCAAATTGACCTTATGCCATACATTGAAGTTGTGGATGATGTGATTCTAATTGTTAGAGGAATTATCTCAAGAGTGATTAGAGATCCAAGGGGTCCTTTGTTGGATGGGATATGTCCTTGAATAGGTGACCCAAAATGCTATGGTTTATGCATGGGGACCTTGTGTTTTTTCTCACTTATACTATGACATGCACTAGGTTGTATATAGGTCCACCACCAATTTATCAACTAGGATTACTCTACTTCACATTTGGACATGGGAGCACATTGTAGTGATCAGGCCAATTGGAGATGTGGAGTGAGCAACTGGAGACTCGTATGTATACAGATATGATACACTATTGACACAAGAAAGACTCAGGGATCTAGACTATTGGAGGAGGATCTTAGATGATCAAAATGAGATTAATTGAGGACCATGGTTATAGTGTGAGGCTTGGGATGATGATGTACATCTCCCATTGTGTAGACACACTTGATGGCTCATCGGTTGTACTCCACAAATCTTATCTAGAGATACCTACTAGACAAACTTAGGTGACAATTTGGACATGCACATGATATGCCTAGAGATGACTATAATGCCCTTTTTAAAAAAATATAAAGAAAGATTAGGGAGTGGGGGCCTATGGAAAACCCACAGGTAGCTATTACAAAGTCTATTCACTCTATGCCATTACAATGGATTTGGGTAGATAGTGTCGAGGATGTGGGTAAGTTACTCTTGATTTTTATGCATGGTAGGCCACACATAGGTTGTTGAGGTTCACACACCCAGGTAGGAAGGTAGTGGGATGGAGGAAGAGGAGAGAGGCAAAGAATAGCAAGGCTCGGTGAAAGAGATAGAGAGTTGAGGTAGAGGTAGAGGGTGGTCTCAACTAGGGCTCGAGTAGAAGGTGGTAGTACCTACAATAGCAGTAGAGAGAGATGATCAAAGAGAGGGAGATAGACCTATGGGTAGAGATGCGGATAATATCTATCTTACAGAGACACTTTCAAAGAGAGATCATGCCAAGAGAGAGGGATTTGTACCAAGTTGAAAAAAAAACTAAGAGATCCAAAAGGTGATTGCTTGAGGTACATCTAGCCTAGAGGAAAGGGGAGTGTGACATGGAGATAGCCTTTCACCAGCATGCATAGGCTCAAATTACTCAGTTGATAAATAAGAGAGATGTAGAGAAGAATCAATGGAAGCAATTAGAGTCTACAAGATAGGGTGCAATTGTGTTGATGGAACAATATATGAGCAAGTTCAAGATGTCGAAGAGGCTACCTATTATCAAATTTTGTATGAGATTTCCATACCTACTAGGAGGAGAGCTCCCAAGTTTTCAGCAAGGAGTGCAATAGGTGTAGACATAATAGGGATATCAGAGGGAGGATCAATGGGGTGTCCTCCTCATTCACAACAATAACCTCAACAACCACAATAGTCGAGAGGTCAGGTCTTTAGAGGATAGCCACCTAGGGTACAACATGATCTGACTCAACATGCAGTTCCTCCTCTTCCTCCTTCTCTTAGTTGAGAGGAGAGAGGCAACTCTATGTAGATAGACATCTTTGCATATTTTTATGTACAAATACATCGAGTTAGATACAATATTTTGATGATGTATAAATATTTTGATGGATCTTGATAGCCTATTATACACATTCAATGTATATGACACATGTTTTGATGATATATGCGATATGGAATTTTATGATACTATGATATAGTTTTATGTGATGTTTTTTATTAACGATAAACAGGTTTTGAAGGGTTCCTAAAACCCTGAACAAAAAGGAACAGTGGAAATAAAGATAAAATAAGGACTACCTACCCAAAAAACCAAAAAACAAGCTGATTACCAAGACATCAACGACTCATCAACAAAAACCAACAACAAAAATATAAGACAAAATAGTACAATAAATGGCCATTAGATAAGTTCTTTGAGCATCCTCACCAGTTCCAAGTCCTTTGACACCAACCTATCATGCATTTCCATGATGTCTTCCACATCTTGCATACAAACCGTTTTGCATTTCTTAGTTTTACTCCGAGTACGCACACTCGACCCAACACCCAAATCCATGTTTTGCATGTCCTTGTCAGCACTCTCCCCCCTCTCCTTAGTCATTTGATCACCAAAAATACCTCTGCCCGTCCATTATTTTCCCTTCTTATTGAGGAAAACTAGACCTTTAGTTGAGGCTTCCAACTTTTCCTTGCTAAGATTAATGGGCATATCCAAGTCCTTATGCATTTGCCTATAATTATTTTCCAACAACGCCACCCTCAGGCCATAGTCTTTTTTCAAGTTAGCCAACTCATCCACCACACAGTCGATACTAGAATTCATCAATTTAGTCAAACCAAATATGGAGTCCTTTTCCTTGAGACTACGAAGCATGGAAATGTTGTGCCTGGTGATAGTTTCATGCTTTTTGTGGAGATCCTGCACCTCATTAACCAAACACATTAGGAAATTAAAGGAAATGTTCACCCCTTCTTTCACCATGCCTGATGCCTAGACAAAGTCCATGGCCCCCCAAAACAAACCTCTTCCCTAGTGTGAACTAGTAGGCGGATCCTCATCCTGGCAAACATTAGGGATAAACTTGGACTTACCCCTATCCAAGGAAGCTGACTCATGAGTAGACTCATCCAATTTAACAACTCTATTCACCTTACTAGCACGAGGGGTCCCACCGTCACCATCATGAACCAAGTTCAAATTTCCCAAATTTTCTACCACACCATCTATAAAATCCTCAATCGCTTCCAAAAGCTTATCCCCCAAATCCTTAGAACCCAAACCCTAGCTCTTGGCCTTCTTACCACTGCAAATCCCCTCCTCAACAACCTCCTCATAGACCTCTTTTAGTTTGTGCTTAACATGCGGGAGGGAAGGTTTGGCCTTAGAAGAAGAGGGTTTCTTCCCACCAAATGAGGGCATACAGTCAAGGTTAGTATTGTACCCATCAAACCACCCCTTTGAATTCTCTTCAATTTCGGTCCCTTCACTTTCAAGAACCTCTTCAACCTGATGTTTCCCACTCCCTTTCCTCTTCTAGTTCGAAACAGGGGAATGAGGAGCATCAATAATACAGTTGGATTTAATAAAATCAATTATAAGAAACATCAAGCCCTCATTCAGAAAAGGGTTTCTAGGGTTCTTCCTAAAATTCAAAATTCCTTCCTCCAAAGAGAGAAATAGGTAAAACAAAAAGGAAATGAGATTTCCATGCTGAAAATGATTCAGTAGAACAAAGTGGTGGCCATACAACACTGTGTATATTCCATCTAGGGTGAAGTACTATATTAATACCATTGCCACATCCTACCAGATAGGTTTAATTTTGCTCCTATCATACCCACCACAGTCTAATCTAACCATTTTAGCACACTCTCTATCCTAGAGAAAATTCTGCCTGGTCAACTATGAGAGATTCTTATCTTTGTAGAACTTCCTTCCTTCCAAAGACATCTCAATCACTTTCACAATGAAGTCTTCATTAATTGTGGTATCCCTTCCAAAAAAACTGAGGACGCAACCATGCCAGGAATCAATGAAGTCTCTGGAGATGCTGGACTTAAAGCCATGCAACCTTTCCATAAATGGGGTCACCCCACCCTTCAGCAGGATAGACCAAACATCGACATTAGACTTCAGATCATCATAAGAAAGCAGTTCTATTCTACACCTATCCCTACCCATCATCAAGAGATTTGCAAATGCAGAGAGAAACCACACACAACGGTAGAAAAATAATAAGGCAAGAGGGAAATGAACACCTAGAAAGCATTAGAGTATGCCAAGAGTGGTACAAGAATAATAATGGTAAGGATACTCATGCAACTCAGATTTGAATGCCCAAAACTTCCAATAAGCATCACTTGCACAGAGTGTCTAATCAACTAGAAACGACCATAATACCCACACATTCCAATAGCAGGAGATGGTGAATGCCAACGTGCTAAGATTTTTCATTATGGAGAAGATTACTTAACTCAAATGGCAGGATGCCATTCACCTCCCAAAACCTTGCAAATGTCACCCCAAGATTCGCTACCCAATTAACCACATGATTTGCCTCTATAAAAGCATGAGAAATGTATATTTCATCAAAATCCTAAATCAAAGCAAGGGCATCCAAAATGAAATTTTCGATAGTCCATGATGGGGGAGAAACCTTCTTAAGACAATTCACAATATTAAGGGAGTCCCCTTCGATCCATAGCTTTGATATTCCCTTGTCTCTAGCCAGCTTTATATTATGATAGGTTGTAGAAGATTCAATGAAGTGGTTTGTCTGGATTCCCAAAGGGAGTGCCACCACTGAAACTAACCTATCATTGTGATTTCTTAACACCCCCCACAACCAGTAGGACCTAGATTGCCTTTAGCCAAACCATCAAAGTTGATTTTATGCCAACCAGGAGGAGGAGAAAACCAAAAAACCCCTTCCCTATCCAAATTAGCCTTCTTCAAGGGCTTCACAATATCAATGGAAAGTTTCCAATGGGTAGACACTGCATCATCATAATCAGACCTTCACATGCCCTAAAACATCAAATTTCTCAACCGCTAGCAAAAAATTCTCCTTGATAGAAAACACAATTTTGAAAAAGAGACAGAGAAGGGGAAGGGAAGCCTCCCTGAAAATTCTGTTGTTCCTCTCCTTCCATAATCCCTAGAAAATATGAGGGAACATAAGAGACCAAAGCAGCCTCAAGGAAGGATTAGAAGAAGGAAAATTCCATTGAAGCACGAGCTCCCAAACCGAAGATGAAAAAATCCACTCCACATGCCAAAGATTGACAAAAGTAGACCAAAATTCCCGAGCATAACTAAACCCAATAAACAAATGAGAACAATCCTCTGCATCCATCTTTCAAAGGTAGCATCTATTGGGCATGGAAAAACCTCTTTTCCAAAGATTGTTAATGGTTAAGATCTTGTCCTGCACCGTTAACCAAAAAAATATGTTGATTTTGGGAATCAACTTCAAAGAACAGACCAAACCCCACAATAGCCTAGGCCCAAAAATATCATTAAGGGAATTAGATGTAGACACCACCAAATACAACCCATGCAAAAGCCTTCTCCAAATCACCTTGTCCCTCTTGAGGGAAACATGGATATGAATTTTAGACAACTCTCTATACAAATCCACCAGCTTAGGAAACTCCTCATGGATCCTTCTCCATTCCCGATTCACATTATAATCTACAACACAGCTTCCAAATTCCCTAATACACAATTCCCTCCAGGGAGCCACCTAATTAGCATCTCGCAGCAGACCATGTCCAAACCACCAATCATCCCAAAAAAGGATATCCCTAGCATTCCCAACCGACCATTGGATGCCAACAAAAACAACACCTTTGGATTTTATTAATGAATTCCAAAAGAAATAACTTAAGGGGGGACAGAAATAATCTCTAAGGAACTCCCAAAATTTATCCACCAGAGAAAGATGTTTGTAAGCCATAATCTTTGACCAATCCTTCTCACCATAGAGGAAGTTCTATAACTGCTTAGCCACAAGAGCTAAACTGAAGGGTTTAATCCCGCGCAGGCCCAAACCACCTTGGCATTTCGAACAACAAACCTCCTCCCATGAAACCAAACTCAATCTCTTCTTATCCTCCACACCAAACCAAAGAAATATTTTCTGAATACTCTTAATATTTTCCCAAAACTTTCGAGGCATCTAAAAAAGGCTAAGAGCATAAACTGGGAGATTCTACAATGTGGACTTAATCAACACCAATTTTCCAGCTTGGCTAAGCAAAGAACCTTTCCAACCAACTAGCTTAACATTGCACTTATCAATCAAACCATTCCAAAATGAGTCAAGGGCCGGGTTGTCTCCTAGAGGCAGACCAAGATAGGTAGAAGGAAGAGAGCCCACCGAAAACTGAAGAATACTAAAAAATCTTTGCATCCTTATTTTCAAAGTGTTGAGGAAGAAAATTGTGTTCTTGGGAAGACTCACGAGCTGCCCCAAAGCCACCTCATAATTTTGGAGAGTCAGTTTAATAGTCTTGGCTTTCGTAATAGATGCCTCATCCATGATCAAAGTATCACAACCAAATTTTGATGCAAACAGGAGGGTGAAGAAGAAGAAGGTCTCAACCCCTTAAGAGATCCCAAAGAGAGCTTCAGTTGCAGTGACCTACCCAGAGATTCAGCCAAGATAATGAAGAGGAAGGGTGAAATTGGATCACCCTGTCTAACCCCCCTAGATCTCTTAAATAAATCCGAAGGAGATCCATTAACCAGCATAGAAAAGGACACCGTCGAAATGAGGCTCTGAATCAGCTTAACAAAATTATCAAAAAAACCAAAAGCAAAGAGGATTTTAAACAAAAAAGACCAATTAACTTGATCATAAGCTTTAACCAAATCTAGTTTTAATAAAAAACTAGCATTTTTGTTAACCATTAGCAAATGATTTTCTCATGCATAGTGATAATAGGGTCAAGAATTTGCCTGCCCACAAAAAAGCCACTTTACTGAGGAGAGATGATCAGAGGAAGAACCCTATGTAACCTTACCACCAGTACCTTGGAGAAAATATTATAAATTGAATTAAATAGGCTGATAGGTCTGAACTCATTGAAGGTTGTGGCCCCAGGGATTTTCAGAATCAACACCAAGAAAGTAGCATTCAATTCCTTAAGCAAGTTACGTCTGCCAAAAAACTCTTTAGTCGCATCCACCACATCCTTGGAAACAATGATCCAAAATTATTGGAAGAAGAACATGGGAAATCCATCAGGGCCAAGGGCCTTGTTCCCAACAAAGGAGAAAACCACATTCCCGATTTCCTTCATAGAAGGAATACTACAAAGCATTCGATTAAGATCATCCGTCACAATTCAAGGAATAACATCCAACAACTGATCCTGGGATTGCAAGGAAGGGGAAAAATCATCAGTCAAAAGATTAGAAAAGAAGGAAATAACTACTCACCTGATCTCCTCCTCATTCTCAATCACCCCATCATCCTGGCGAATATACTTTATATGATTGGAGGCACAATGCTTCAAAGTGGTGAGATAAAATAATTTCGTATTCTTTTTGCCATAGTTAAGCCACACCGCACACAACCTCTGCTTCCATAATTCCTCCTCCCTGGTCACTATATCATGGAGAGGGGACAATATCACACCCTCTTCATATACCAGATAAGCATTAGAACCCATAGCCTGAATATTATGTTGAACAATATCAAGGTCAGCCTTAATACAGGATTTCTCAAGGAAGATGTTACCAAAGAATTCCTTATTCCAATTCCTCACATTGGCCTTAACAACAACCAAATCCTTGGCCACTCTATACATAAAAAATCGATCCACCTGAATATCCCACCAGGAAGCAAGCTTGACTTTAAAGTCGAGGTGAGACGTCCACATTTTTTCAAACCTGAAGGGAAAGAGCACCTATGACTAACCACCTCAGGCGACAAAGAGATAGGAGAATGGTCTGAACCTAGCCTTGTGAGAGAAGAAAGGGAGCAAGAAAAATGAGCCACCCACTCATGAGAAAGGAGGGCCCGATCTAGCTTCACCTGGATCAGAGCATCCCCAAATCTATGATTCGACCAAGTATACAACGCCCCACACAAATCATTATGTGATGTTATTATGCATGTGATGGATGAATTATGATGTGATGATGTTATGACATTATGATTCTTCATGATGTATGATATGTTATGCAATGACATGATTATTTTTGTATTTTTATGATGCTTTTATATGATTGATTATGTGATGATATTTTTGATTATGGATGCATGATGTTTATGATGAGACTAATGATTTGTGGATGTAGGATGTGATGGATTTTTGTTGTTGTTGTTGTTGTTGTTGTTGTGTCATGATACTTGGATAGAATAGCTAGTATGATGAGAAGGATAGAATAAAGGATAGATTATTAGAAGAAATGATTGATAGATTTATGATTAGAGAGATAGATAGATGAATGATTTAAATGGATAGGATGATGTTGATCAAATATTAAGGGAGGTATGATTATTTGTTTTATTTTATATTTTATTGGAAATGAGATAGGATAGATGATTTTTATTTTTCTTTAGGTTATGTTAAAGAATATAGAGCAATCCTTATTTCGATACAACAAGTAGACACTATGCACCAAGGTATGAAGAAACAAGGTGGAATTGTATCTATTGCATGGAATTTTACTTTGAAAACAAATAGGAGTATCCTTGTTTATACCTAACATACAAAAACCTTGTTTGATCATGTGAGAGAATGAAGCTTCAAAGAAAGTTAGGCCTTATGTATAAAAGGTATAAAGAACCTAGTGTACAAAGGTTGTTGTATTGCTTAAAACTATCTCTACACACACAAGGTAAGTATTTTCCAAGGTTGTATTACAAGAACATCCCACAAACATAGTAGATGAAAGCAATTTTCATGCCCCATTATGTACCCCTCTAGACACACCAAGATATTGGAGATTAAGGTAGCTTCGAGAAAGTGATGGAATGAGACAAAAGATAAATCAAAAGAAAAGACCAATTGACAAAACATATCAAAGTCATCATATCTCTTGCCAAAGAGATTGTAATTGTTAATATGTGCTTGTGCCTATTGTAGGAATGATGTATCTGTTAAGGTAACATTGTTAGATGTTGAATTAGATGTTTTAGGCAATTGGTATGTAGGTAGTTGGTTTGTTCTGAAAATGATCAATGCTAGTAATATTTCATGAATGTTCTAGGTTTCAATGATTGCCACATTTGTTTTTGCTTATTTCATCAAAGATGAGGGTGATGATAGGTTTATTATGGATGAGAATTTTATTGTGGGTGGGTGAGTTATGAGATATGTTTTTGAAATTTTAGAATTTTTGACTATTTTTTGAACTTTTTGGTAGAATATTTGAGGCTTTTTTTGAATTTTTGGCATATTTGAATGTTTTTGGATTTTGTAGAATATTATTATTTTTTTATTTTTTTGAATATTTGAAATTGTTTTTGGATTTTGCATTATTTGGATTATTTTATTTTTTTGCATTATTTGGATGTTTTGGATTTTGTGTTATTTGTAATTTTTTTGAATTTTGAATTATTTGGTTATTTTTTCAATTTTGCGTTATTTGGATATTTTTTGGATTTTTAGGTTTTTAGGCAATGAAAAAGGATCCAATTTGACTAGTAGGTTTAGGAAATGTCCCTAGTTAGATATAGGATCATTTTATGATAGACTAGATAAGGTGACCCTAGAATAATGCTAGGTGATCCCAGGATGATGCTAGGTGATAGGTGTGACTCTAGATACTAATTGATTTCAAAGCCATGCTAGGTTTGTAAGAAAAAATATGATGGATGAATGGATGAGATGAGAGATTTATTATGGATATATAGTGGAAAAGAATCTCAGTAGATGGTAGATGATGCTCACTACACATGGTGTTGAATAATCCAAATAACTGAGAGGGGGGATGAATTAGTTATCACAAAACACTTTTCCTTACTTTAATTAATCCAAAGAAAACTTAAATCAATCAAATAATAATTAAAACATATATGAACATGAAAGAACTTAACAACACCATGCATAATGAACACTAGAATTTATGTGGAAACTTAAGATGGGAAAAACCACAAAGAATGCTAATTCTCAATTATAGAACACTAGTTAAGGTGACACAGGTTAAGGTGATTTTTACAAAGGGTCACTGCAAAAATGCTCAATGTAGGTAAGGCTCACTATCGGTGGGCTCACTGCCTGATTAGTACAAAATAATTTGATTACAAAATAGAAAAAACATGAACTGATTAAGATGCATCTATATATGCATGAAGTCAGTTTCGGTTAAGAGCACAATATCTATCTGCAATAGATCCAGTCAAGAATATTTTTCCCACCTTCCTTGCACAACCTCTACAATATAAATTAATTCTTCTTGACACTTGCCTTCACTTCCTTCTCTATTTCTTGTCGCATAATCCTTCACACCCTTATCACTATTCACACACCTCACACTTCTTGTTCGATATAAAAGAGATGTTTTACATATATATATACCTGAAGAACAAAATGAGTCAGCCTAGCAAAACATGTTGGCTTGACGAAAAAACTTGAAATATTCAATAAGGCTTGGCACACTAGCACTATACCCAAAGGATAGGTTACACATAAAGATCTTCTTACCACGTTACCATGGGACCCATAAATAGGTCATACATAAGATATAACATAATTACCAAAAGATAGCGATCTTTGAATTACATGAGATATGTTTCAAGGCCAATAGGAACGCCAAAACCAAGACCAAATATTGATCATCATCAATTTCAGTACCAATCATAGGAATGCAATTAGACATACCAAAACATGCTACATGAATGTCTGGATAGAAAGGATACCCAGAATAAGCTTTAGGAACAACAACCAATATCAAAAGATTAGTCTTAATTATTCTACATTAATTGTCTTCCACAGTTGTCCCAAAAAGAAGTACTACCATATCCAGATCAAGGATAACATCCACACTACACAACATCATAACATATGATAGGATAGATCATTTATGTATATCATCTAGAGCACAACCTTCCAAATCCTAGGTTTTGACATCAATGACAATAGTGCCAAATCAACAAACTCTCAACAATATCCCTCTTTGGCATTGATGACAAAACAACAAAAACTCAAAAACACAGAAAAAGACTCCAAGCGCTCCCGCTTTGTCAGGCAATTCAAATCCTCTTTTCTATTTTTGTTTTTCCTCTTCATTTTCTCCCTCTTTTTGCCATCAAAGGCAAAGGGCCAAATAAGAACATTCAAAAAATCAAGTAAAAATAACACTTTTCACATGAATTATTTTCTTGTACCTTTCTCTCACAATTAGAAGAATCCTCTTCCATTCTGGCACACATACTGTCCTATAGAACCAACATCCCAAAAGAAGATAACTAGTCCAGAGACAGGCACTGTTGTTCACAATCCTCTGCATCAGAAAGTATCCCAGAGAGATGATCCAACTAGACCTCAACAATTTCTTTAACCAACCAATTTTTTTTAACCAAATCTTCCCTCTATCTCTGAGTAGACAATAACTCAGATTGCAACTCACCAACTCTTATTCTTTATTTTCCATCTTTATCTTTGAAGAAGTCAAAAAACTTCCCAATATCGTTCAATTCAGATTCAATAGCTTCAATTATGCTTCTAAAATTATCAACAATAGCAGGCTACTGGAGATAGTATTTGTAGATGTCAAAAATTTCCTTAATGCATTCTCTTGTCTCACTAATGTGTTTGGATAACTTTTGTTTGGCTATGACACACCTTCTTTCAATCATAGCTTGTATTTTAGGTCCTTCAAATCCTTCCTGCAACAACCTTTCTTCAACAACTTCTACCAGATCATCCGGTAACAAGTCAGAAATAGTAGAAACAGTAATACCCTTTTTGAGCAGATAATCAACCAATGCATCTTCAATTCTAGGCCTACTGACTAGAGAGAAGGCATTCCACATTTCACCAGTATTTTTCATATCACCCTCGTCCAACATGGAATGAACTTCATCTGTATCAAGAAGAGACTCTTCTTCCTTCTCCTTCTCTTCTGAGATAGAGATGACATCTTTTGTGTTAATTTTCTTCCTTTTAGGTTCCAGAGGGGAACCACCAATGACAACCTCTAACTTCTTCTTACCAAAGGAGGAACCCTCCTCAAACTGATTGATAGGTGTAGCACTAGACACTATCACACCAGAGCATAGATCCATTTGCAAGGATGAGAAATAAACTTTGCATGCATTTTCTTTATCTTCCATACATTCCAAATATATGTATACTTGCTTTCCGATAGGGATGCCAGACTTCCTCTTGACATTCTCCTTTGACGATAACAAATTCAAAAAGTAGAACACTAGACACATGAGAAAATACCCAAACCAAAAGGGATAGCTCTAGTCAAAGACATTCTAACATTCTCAATTAGGTTTTCCATTACTAGGTTACATAGGTCAAACTATTGATTTTCCTTCACCATCTTATGTGCAAGATACACAACAATAGCAGATGTAGAACCTTCACGATTTCAAAAATAGATTTTGTATGAGATACCATAAGCAACATACCTTATTGTAGAATTTCCAATGGTATTTATCAGTAGAGCTCGGGGGTCTTTGTTGATACTAGTAAGTTCCTCCATGTCTCAATATTTCACTATTTTCTTCCCAGGGAGGTCACCAACTCTGTACAATCCAGTAATAGCTTCAATAGCTTCCTTAGTGATTGGATAGGGTTCCAAAACAATGCTGCCATCCTTGAATCAACTCAACAGGAACAAGATAGATTCTTTGTCATCAATCCAAGGGAATTCTCCCTATAGATCCATACTCAAGGCACTTACATTATGTAATTCATCAGTCTTCAACCCTAGTTCCATTTCCTTTATATTTTGATGATAAAATTCATCCAACTCTACTCCCTTTAGCCTCAATGGAATACTACCACTGGATTCACTGTCAACCAATACAGATTCCATCGTCACACCTAGCTTCTTCAATCTTTTATCGCTCAACGAAACCTCTTCTCCTTTGCAAACTATGAGAAATTATTTAAAACTCCATCTTTTATCCTTAATTTCTCATGATGATTTTGCTGCCAAAACATTCATTAATGATGCCAATAATTATACTTCACTTTTCAATCAACCGGATTAAGCTTCATCATACATCACCGACCGGATCCAACTTAGTCATGTCAAAAACACATCAATATTGAGGAGGGGGAATCGGCATGATATGCATTGCAAAACTCCCCCTGAGCCAAGGCAGTTGGCTTAGATTTCAGAAGAGCTCGTACCAAGATTCAGTACCATAGGAGAGCTCCCCACACTTGTTTCCTTTTTCTTCCAAGCCATGATGGTCTTCTTCTTAGATTAATTTGATTTTGCAACCTTCTTTTTATTTTCAGACTTTTCCAGAGTAACATATCTGCATGTATTAGCCTAATGTCAAGATTGATTGCACTTGTAACATCTTTGCCTTGAATTAGCTGAGTAAACCCTAGATCTGTACTGATTAGCTTTGTGACCATAACCATGGAATAAGTAGCAATAACCATGAAAGAGATTATTCATTCCATTCCTTCTAGCCGGATTAGATAATTGACTTTTGTAATGACTTGCTTTATGACCAAACTTGTGACAGTTAAGGCATTGAATACTTGGTTCCTTCCCACTTCTACACTCTACAACCTTATGTCCAAATTTTTTGCATAGAAAACAATGGCCATTAAATGAAAAGTACCTTTGACCATTTGGTTTCCTGACCGAAGGTCTTTTTGTAGATGTTCTAGAGTTTCAGACCTTGCTTGTTACAACAACTCTTGCTTCAGCTTCAATTGCTTTGTCTTTACCCTTAGTATTCTAATTTGAGTTTTCCTTTGAGAAGCCAAGTCCTTCCTTACCCTTGTGACATTTATATAGGGACAAGAGTTGATTCAGAATTATGCTACTTTCACATACTCTTGGTTCTGATTTCAGCCTTCTTAACTCTTGATCTGACTTTTCATTTTCTTCCAATTTATGTTTGATGGTATCCTTGAGATTTTCTTTAGTCTTCTTCCATTCTTCCATTTTCTATTTTATGGTATCATTGAGGTTTTCTTTAGTCTTCTTGCATTCATCCAACCGTATATTTAGATTCACAACACTTTCCTTTGAATCCTTTAATTCCTCACTGACCTCTCTATGTCTTACTTTGGATTTTCAGATTTTCTCCCTTAGCTTTGAGATACAAGCATTTTCCTCCTTGATGTTTTCTTTCAATTCCTCATTTTTAGATTATGTGCTATCCATATTATCTAACATTGTCTTCAGTTCTTCATCAAAGTAATAATCTCTTGCCATTTGTTTAAATTTCCAAGATCTCCCTCAAGCGGTTAAGCTCTATCTGCAAGGGACCAGACTCTGATACCAATTGTTGAATAGTTTGGATAACTGAGAGGGGGGGTGAATCAATTATCACAATTTTTTTTTCCTTACTTTGATTAATCTAGATCAAACTTAAATCAATCAAATAATAATTAAAATAGATATGAACATGAAAGCTCTTAACAACAACACGCACAATGAACACCAAAATTTACGTGGAAACCCAAGATGGGAAAAACCATGGAGAATGCTATTTCTCAATTATAGAACACTTGTTAAGGTGATTTTTACAAAGGCTCACTGCCAAAATGCTCATTGTAGGTAAGGCTCACTACCGCTAGGCTCACTACCCAATTAGTACAAAATAATTTGATTAAAAAACAGACAAAACATGAACTGATGAAGCTACATCTATATATGCATGAAGTCATTTTTGGTTAAGAGCACAATATTTGTGTGCAATAGATCTGATCAAGAATCTTCTGCCCACCTTCCTTGTAAAACCTTTGCAATATAGGTTACTTCTTCCTGACACTTGCTTTTACTCCCTTCTTTGTTTCTTGTCACACAATCCTTCGCACCCTTATCACTGTTCGTACACCCCACACTTCTTATTCAGTACAAAAGAGATGTTCTACATATATATACCCGAAGAATAAAATGAGTCGGCCTAGAAAAACATGTTGGCTTGAAGAACAACCTTGAAATATTTAATAAGGCTTGGCATGCTAGCACCAAACCCAAAGGATAGGTCACACATAAATATCTTCTTACCACGTTACCACAGGACCCATAAATAGGTCATACATAAGATATAGCATAATTACCAAAAAATAGCGATCTTTGAATTACATGAGATATGTTCTAGAGCCGATAGGAATGTCACAACCAAGACCAAATATTGATCATCATCAATTTTAGTACCAACCAGAGGAATGCAATTAGACATACCAAAACATGCTACATGAATGTTCGGATAGCAATGATACCCAAAATAAGCTTTAGTCACAACAACCAATATCAAAAGATTAGTCTTCATTATTTTGGATTAACTGTCTTCCACAGATGTCCCAAAAATAAGTACTGCCATATCTAGATCAAGGATAACATCCAAACTACATAACATTATAGCATATGATAGGATAGATCAATTCTGATATTATCTGGAGCACAAACTTGCAGATCCCAGGTTTTGACATCAATGACATAAATTCCAAATCAACAACTTCTCAAAACATGGAACCTATTTTCCAAGTTTTCACCAAGGTACTTGTCTGAAGTTCCATCAAAGTGGTTCTCATTAGAGGATAATTTTTTCTTTACTATTTTGTCCTTTTTATTATTTTTTTGGATTTTTTACTTTTTATATTTTTTGGTTTTTTTAATATCCCAATAGGTCTAAGCATAAAACTGCTTAAGATGAATGTTGTTGATGGGATATTGTAAGGGCTCACCTTTAGGTGTAGCTAGTTGATGGGCTCCTGAGCTATATTTTTTTGTGACGAAAAAATTTCCCAACCAATTTGGTTCAAATTTTCCTTTGATATCCTGATCTAGTTGATTCTTTTGATTCTCATTGAGAACTAGATCACCTACTTGGAATTTTTGGTTCTTGATCTTTTTGTTATGGATATGACAAAGATGATATTGGTAAGCTTGTAGATGGTTGAATGCATTGAGATATCTTTCATTTAGAAATTATAGCTCATTTAGTCTTGATATTTTGTATTCCTCATTGTTTACACGATGTTGCGATGACACCCTTAATGGAGGAGTTTCAACCTCAATAGGAAAGATTGATTTAGTATCGTAGATTAGGGGAAATGGTGTAACACCTATAGGAATTCAGATACTAGTACAATAGGACCATAAGGTGGGATTTAGATAGAGGTGCTAGTCATGACCAACATCATTAACTATCATGTTGAGAATTTTTCAGATAATTTTGTTAGATGCATCCTACAAAACTTGCAAAACTATCCTAAAAATTATCAAGGATAGGATTTTTTAAAGGGTGTTTAGATATTTGTGATGATGGCATGAGGGATACCATACCAAAAAATTAAGTAGTTTAGGATGAAATTAGAGATTTATTTGTCGGTAATGTAGGTGAGGGGAATGGCTTTGATCCACTTCGTAAATACTCAATGGCGACAATGAACTTATGGCTATTAGAGTATGTAGGATAAATCTTGCCTATGAGGCCAAGTCCCCATTATGAGAAGGGAAAAGTTGTTGTGATAGGTCTCAATTCTTGCACTAGAGAATGAATAAGATCACCATGCTATTGAAATTGTAAGCACTTCTTAGAAAATTGATGTGATTCTTGATCCATGGTTGGCCTATAGTATCCTATCCTCAATAGCTTCTTAGCCAAGGTAGGGCCAATAGAACGTGATCCACAAAAAACTTTGTGTAATTCATGTAGGTAAGTTAAATTTTATTTTGAGTTATACACCTAAGCAATGTATCATCAAGGGTTTTTCAATAAAGGGTGTCACCAATTATGGTGAAGCAAGAGGACTAATAGATAAAGGTTTTCTTAAGATTGGAAGTGAGGTTGGGTGGTATGGTATCATCTTGGAGATAGGTATAAATGTAATGGTACCAAGGAGAATTGGGGCCAACAATTTCACACATGAATTTTGATTCAAGGAATTTGAACATCAGTATCAATAGTTTCTCAACAAGGAATTCATGTTTATGACTATTATGTGATATTTTCCATAACATCTATGACCTTGTTGTTGACTCTGGGTATTTTCTCAAATGAAATAGTAGTGAAGTATTGTTTGAATCTATTGACCATTATTTTGTAGGGAAGTATTTTGTCATCTTTAGTATAATAGTCATCATTGACCTGTCTCACTACTAGTTGGGAATCACCATAAATGTGTAGGTCTTGAACTTTCCATTGTATAGCCATCCTCAACCTTGTAATAAGAGCTTCATATTCAGCTATATTATTTGTGCATAGAAATTATAGTCGACATGACTTTGGTATGTAGTCCCATTGGGATGTAATGAATAGGATCCCTAGCCCTGATCCATGTTGAGTATGAGAACCATTAAAGTATAACTTCCATTGACTAGTTGAAGTAATTGTGAATATTGCCTCATCTGGGAAATCTAATATGAGGCGATTTTCATCATATATTGGTGCATCTGCTATTTGATCTACTATGACCTATCCTTTGGTTTCCTTCCTATCTACATAATCTATGTCAAATTCACTAAGTATCTAAACCATTTAGCCATGCAACTTGTGAGTGTTGCTTTTGATAATAGGTGTTTAGTAGATCCACCTTAGAGATGAGCTTTAATTGATGGTTAAGCATATAGTATCATAGATTTTGGGAAACAAAAATGATCGCTAAAAATGCTCACTCAAAAGGAGTATAATTAAGCTCATATCTGACTAATGTTTGACTTATATAGTAGATTGATCTTTCTTTCCATGAGTCATCATTTTGTGTTAAAAGAGCACCTAATGCTATTTTGTTGCTAAGATGTATAAGATCAAAGGTCTATCAGCCATTAGAGGCATCAACACTAGAGGTGACACTAGGTAATATTTGAGACATTGGAAGGGTTTTTGGAATTACTCATCCCATTTGAATGTGATATCCTTATGCAGGCGATGAGTAAATGGGTGACATTTATCTGCTAGTCGTGCTTTAAACCTTTTGATAGATTAGAGCTTCCTTTGTAGAATTAGAAGTTACTTTAGGGTTTTAGGTGGAGGCATATCAATGATTGATTTGAATTTCACTAGATCCATCTCAATACCTCTTTGAGACACTATGTATCCCAACATTTTTCTAGAAGTGACTCCGAATACATATTTCTTTGGATTAAGCCTTACCTAATATTTTTCAAGCTTGTCAAATATTTTAGCTAGCACATATATGTGTCCTTTTATTTTCATAGATTTAGATAAGATTTCATCTATATAGTCTTCCATGATGTTGTGGAACATGTGGTGGAAAATCACTGTCATAGCTCATTGGTATGTTGCCCCCGCATTTTAAGACCAAACGGAATAACATTCCAACAGTATGTACCCCAAGGGTATGTGAAAGTTGTTTTGTGTTGGTCTTGTTGTGCTATGTAGATTTGGTTATACTATGAAAATCCATCCATGAATGAAAGAATTTCATGTCCTACTATCAAATCCACTATTATATCTATGTTGGGCAATGAGAAGTCATCCTTAGGATAATATTTGTTAAGATCTCTAAAGTTAGTGTAGATGTGAATGACCCCAATGGGTTTAAAAACTGGTACTAGATTGGAAACTCACTCTGGATAATTGATTGGCCTTTATAAATCAACATCCAATAATTTTTTTAGCTCTACTTTCACCAGTAATGTAAGGTACATTTTGCACAAATTTTGTTTCATTGGTTTAGCTCTTGTATATGTTGTTAAGTGATGGACCACTAGTGCAGTATCTAGTCTAGGCATGCCAATGTAAGACCAAGAAAAAATAATTTTACATTTTTCTAGGAATTATGTGATTTTTTTTTCGCTTCAAGATTTAAGGATGGTGCATAGAACATGATCTTTGGTGTGTCAGCTATTCCAAGATTCACTTGCTCAAAATTATCTACTAATACTGTTGATTTCTCTTGATGTTGAGTGGTACTTGGAAGTTCAAATCCTTCATCCTTAGGCACCTCAGATAGTTTTTCACCCTTGGACATGTCCTTTGTTTTTACTTTTTTCATGATCCAAAAGCACCACATTGAGGTTTTCACTTGGGGATCTATTTTTTATTTTTATGTTTTCAATTTTGTGACTAAAGGATTCAAGGTCCCCCCTCAAGTATGATTTTTAATCAAGCTCTATGTTGAACCCTACTTTATGATGTTTGTAAGGCATACCATCTCTAAGTCCCATGAACTCAACAATAACTTCATCATTTTCAAATAAATTTAGAATCAATGTTTGTGTTGGTCCCAATTGATAAGTTGGGGGTAGACAAGTTGAATGCTATCATCTTGTGAAGATGGGGTAAATGACATGGTTGTGATGGTGATAATAGATGCATTTTCAAATAAGTTTTTGATACACATAGGAGAGTCCTTGATGGTGTCATTGTTAGTTATGTCAACCATGGGAGAAACCTCAATTACCTCACTTAGGACACACTTGATGTGAGGGGTAACATTATCTTGTTGACCATATCCAAGCCCTAGACATTTATTTTATTTTTCAAGAAAAATGGGTTCTTTGATTCCTTATTGATGTAGACCAAGGCCGCCATGGCCTATGAATCCCATGTTCTTTAGTATCTGGAAACATTTACTATTTTGATAAATTTGGAATGTAGCTTTTTACTCTTCATCATGGTACAACCATTGAGAAATATCTTCCTCTATGAATTCTTTGTTGAGTTCTCCCCACTTGGAGAAAATTATGAGTGAAAATTTAATAATAGAGGAAGTTTTTATCAATATGTTGTGGTTTCCTATTTGTCTTAGGAGAAGATGAAATTTTTCCCATATAGAAGGACCTTTTGAGATTATAGTCACCACAATCATTATTATGTACTTGGATCTTGATTTTGGGAATATGTTTATGAGTGGTAGATTAGGAGGCTAGTATTGATGGATCGATGTAGGATGATGAGTGTAGGGAAATATCATTGTTTGGAAATTAGAGTGGTTTTTAATACTTTACTTCCAAGTCTTTGCAACCATGCAAAGGTTGGATCAAGTCACCATGAATGGTAACTATGTGTAGTGAAATTTTTAACTCTAAATATGCAAAGACTAAGTAAATGCAATGAGAAAAACAACACAACAACACCTCAAGATAGGCTACGTTGAACACAAAAAAAGAAAGATAAAAAGAAAGAGATTGTACCTTCTATTCATGTTGATCCTTGGTTGGTCCTTGATAATATTGTTGATGTGTACTCCTTGGATGGTAAGTTTTCAATGATGGTGGTTGAAGGATTAATGGTGGTGGGTGAATGCAATAATGGATTCTAGGATGCAAATACAAGTGCTAAATGCTGCAATAAATGGCTTGAGAGCATAAAAGTCACAAGATCATAAGGTAATTAGAGTCACAAGATTCAAATCCTTTAATGAATGAAAAGGGAGGTATTTATAGAGGAAATTGAATTCTCTAGAGGATTCAACGGTCAATATTGAGCCACCATGGACAAGATGGAGGGCTATGGTGAGTTGAGGATTCACAAGCCCTCACATTTTTCCAAGTGGTGGGTGAAGTGTCCAAAGGACAAGGTGAGATGGCAAGGGTACAAGTGATGTGGAAAAGGCCATGTGGTCCCAAGGTACTTGCAAGTACCTTGGGATTGAAGAGGATTTCCCAAAAAAGAGATTCCTTGTCCCCAAGTGGGGATGAAAGTGACAAGTGAGGACTTTTAGAAAGTCCTCTCTTGTCACCATGGGGATTGGAGAATGCATTGGAGGAATAAAAGTGAATTTAAAATTCACAATCTTGGGAGAGACCCATGGATAAGACAAGGTATTCCAAAAGGAGTCTTTGTCCATGTGCCTGATGTGACCTTCGAGAGGTCATGGGGAAGACAAATGCATGGGGGGAATAGGTGTAAATTTTTAATTGATATGGGGAAGAGGTCAACCCAAGAAAGGTAAGTACCAAGAAAAGTTGACTTAAGGACATGCTAGAAAAGGTAAGTGATTAGGATTAGGATTGTGCATACAAGTGATTAGACTAATTAATGATGATTAGAGGCAAGTGGAAAATATGGAGGATGTGACATTAATCCTAATTAAGGATATGCACATCTTAATGAAGAATTAATTAAATTAACCTAGATTAATGAAAGGGTTATGGAGGATGGGACAATGAGAGAGAAAGAATGAATTAAAAATTGAAAAATATAATTGACTAAATTAAATAAATTGATTGATTTATTTAATTTAGAGAGGAAATGGTAAAGGATAAAGTATTTAATTAAATACTTTTGGGAACCTTAGGGAAAGGGGATAATATTAATAAAATGTGTCATCTACTTAATATATATGGATTAAATGGATAAATGATGGGATTATGACCATATGAAAGTGGTCAAATTTAGGTGTCTACGTTTTTCCCCTCTTTGAAATATCGTTAGAATAACAGTGTTTTGAAGAAAAATAAATGCAGATGAATCTATAGAGGAAGCGACTAGAAAAGGATGCCCCAACATGGGAGAGGTTGCGTGAGCTGCGCAAATAGAGAAGAGTGAAAGGTCATGCCCCAATCATGTGGAAAAATTATCAGGGATAAGGTATGGATGGATTTGGTAGGGTATGCCCCCTCGAGAGGATGGTAGGGGAAGAAAAAGGGCCCCCAGAAGACTTCTTGATATAAAGAAATAGAGGATACTATTGGAAAGAGCTCAAAAACCATGAAGAATGGATTTTGAATGGAGTCAAAAAAACACATGGAGTGCAAATGGCAGCCCTGAGAAGTTGGAGGATTAATCGGTGGAGAAAAAGTTAAATAGAGGGAAAAAATACCCTCTATTTTAAAAAGGAGGGAGGGTTATACATAGTAATTTTAGAATTACTATTCCTCATTTGGACAACTGTTAGTTGAGAGAGAGAGGAGAGAAGAGGAAGGAGAAGGAGAGAGAAGATGCCGGACGATTATGATGATGACATCATCCACCGTGGAGATGAGGTGTAAAGTTTCTACGTCGATCACGCTGTCCCATGCCAAGTTAGTCTCAGAACTCGCTTGGTGATTTATATCATTTTTTGGATTTTTTTTAAGTGGTTTTGCTAGTTAGACATATTGGTTTGGGGATAGGAGTAGAATGGAAAAAATGGGTAGAAGACAAAATTTAATTTCGTCTAGTGGGTGGGGAGAAATGTCCAATAATGATGGGGGGAAAAATAAGAGTTTAGAAGAAAAAAATAGGTAGATTGAGGGAAAAAAGTGAGGTTTGGTGCTATATAGGGGTGGCCATGCCTTGGTTAGAGGTGGCCTCACCCTTAGCAAGGGCGGTCGTGCCCAATGCATGAGTGGCCAGGCCTCGGAGGGGAGGTCGTGCCCCATGATCGAGAGGGGCGGCCCCACCCCTCACTCGAGTGGTGGCCCCTGGGAAGGGGTGGCCTCGCCCCACGCCTGGGTGGTGGCACCCAGGAAGGGAGGCCCCACCCCGCGTCTGGGTGGTGGTACTCAAGAAAGGCGGTGTTGCCCCAATAGGGGTGGCTACGCCCGAAAGGGCGGCTCTGCCAAGGGCAAAAAACGCTGAAGTGTCTAGAAAAAGAGAGAAGGGGGAAAATTAGGAAGATTTTCCCAGGGATGAGGGGTTAGAAGAAGTTAGTGAGAAAGATGCCCGTGGAAAGGTTTTGAGGACTAATAGGTTGTGTGGTTTGGATGCAGTGGTTCAAGAGCTTGCAGACTCGAGAGAGGAGGTTCGAGGTGATGGAGGTGACATGAAAGGCTATGAAAGGAACAAATCATTAGGCTCTAGCCCAAGTGGGGCTTCTGCATTTTCTGGGGTATCCATCTATCAAGGTGCATTGAGCGATATTGACAACCCTAATCGAGCGTTGGATTCAACAACGTCAAAATTCCATCTCCCGATATGGGAGATGACAGTGACACTGGAGGATGTATGGAGGATACTGAGGCTGCCTATAGCAGGGAATACGGTGAGTTCCATGAGGTTAGAGGGGGAGGCATTGTATCATACTATGTGGGAATTGCTTGGGCGAGAGGACCTATTGGTGGAGAAGAGTTCATTGGACATGGATAGATGTTTGGAGTTGAGAGTACCACCACTGCCATTGTACTTGTGCGGGTTGATCAACGAGTTACTCATACTAGATAAGAGTGGGAGATTTTGTAGCCTCAACTACATGGAGGCTATCTGACACATTGCCAAGGGTAGGGATGGGGAGTTTGTTTGGGGGCCATACATCTTGGCATAGTTGTATAGAGATATGTACGTGATCTGCTATCGAGGAGGGCTCAACATTTTCTAGGTGACATTGCTTCAAGTATGGGCCTAGGAGCACATTAGTGTGTCCAATCCAGATGTGACAAGAGTGGGTTAGTAGGATACTAAATTTTTGGTGGCCTATTGGTACAGTGCAAAGTATGGATGGGCTTGGCGGTATCAGGGCTCAAGAGATTTAGATGGGTGGAGGAGATTGTTTGATGATTTGGAGGATGAGGATATAGTGTGGAGGTCGTCTATGACACGATGCTTCACAAAGTGGAGGAAGGATGAGGAGAGACATAGAGGATACTTTATGACCTGATGTTACATAGTTGGGAAGGAGTCACGGATAGTAGAGTCACACAGGCCAGACTGAGTGACAAGGCAGTACAGGTTGATAGAAGATATCCCAGGGGCACGTGATAGGTTCAGATGGATTTCACGAGAGTAATCATGGGGTGAGGCGATCTCAATAGAGTTTGCACGAGAGCACTAGGTGACACTAGTGCATGAGCTAGTGGAGTACCCAGGGATGTCTCTAGGGATGATAGATGCAAGGATCACTATGAGATATGCAACATGGTTTATGCGACACCATCTTGTATGGATCTCACCAAAGGTTCTGATTGTGGGGGCATTAGGATTTGGATCAGAGGATGAGGCCAGACTGGCAGGAGAGAGGGGAGGTAGGAAGAGGCCAAGGAGAGAGCCAGAGGTGGGTGGGGTCGGAGGGTAGTGGAGGAGAGGGGCCAGGGCAACCCGAGCAAGAGGAGAGTAGCCAGGGGCAGCTAGAGCAGGAGGAGATCAACAGAGAAAACCAGAGGCAATGAGAGCAGGAGGGCAGCAGAGGATAGTGCTAGAGGTGGCCAGAGCAGAGCCACAGGAGAGAGGGCAAGGGGGAGATGAGGTCAAAGGGAAGGTAGGAGGAGGAGGACACATAGGGCACCAATAGAGCCCGAGGAGGAGAGATAGGATGCAGAGGCAATGGGGGAGAGAGATGAGGTTGAGGCGATGGATATAGGGGATGAGGGAGGAGCAGAGGAGATGGAAATAAAGGTTCATGATATCCATCCTTTGGCTATGATGCCATCAGTAGTAGAGGATCCAACTACATGATTGAGGGGAGCAGAGGCGAGATTAAATATCGCCGAGCAGAGGTTGGGAGAGTCAGAGGCGATGAGGAGCAGATTGGAGGCAGAGGTGCTTATGTTGTGAGCCCAACTAGCAAAGAGTGAGAGGGAGTTCCAAGCGGTGGTTGATGTGGTGTCAGGGCATGAGATGAAGATGCAGAGGGAGGGGGAGAGGCTATGAGAAGAGATGGAGGAGCTGCGAGCAAGGGTGAGAGAGTTACAGGTAGAGGTGACTCATTTGGAGGGAGAGGTGGTGAGGGAGCATGAGGCAGAAGAGTTAGCGAGATGGGAGAGGGAAAAATTAGAGGCTATTGTGACTATACTATAGGGAGGGGGCCAGCGAGAGTCTAGGGGAGGGGTAGAGTAGAGATCGACAGAGGCTTTGGCAAAGGCAGAGAGGGATATGGAGGACCTAAACAGGCAGGTGGAGGGATTGTTGAGAGAGAGGAGGGAGTTGAGGCAGAAGAGGGATGAGCTCCATGATAGGATGGAGGTAGCAAAGAAGATAGTGGGAGATATGAGATTGATGCAAGAGAGGGAGGATACCATGAGGGCTTGGGTAAAGATGATGAGACCGAGAGGGATGCCTTACAGTCATAGGTGTAGGTTCTGCAGGGGGAGAGGGATGCAATAGTGTCATAGGTACAAGTAGCACAAGGTGGTGAGTCAAGGGAGGGGGTCAGATATTGAAGGTGTAGGTACAGGTGATGTAGGAGGAGAGGGATAGAGCCTTGGAGTAGGTGTCATGGATGGGATTAGAGATTGATCAACTACGATTAGCGTAGGGTGCATGGGAACGAGAGAGAAGGTCCTTTTGTGGGTACCAGGATAGGTACATGATGGAGTGAGACTCAGCTAGATAGCAGATTGGAGAGTAGGAGGAGTACATGAGAGAGGTGAGCTACTACATGTGCACCTATTATTTGGTAGTTCCAGAGCCAGCACAGTGGGTACCTACCTATGTTCGAGCACCGCCACATATGCTGGTGCCATCCTAGTCAATAGGGACACATATATGAGGATATAGCAGTATGAGGGAGACACTCCCATGTAGAGCGCCAGTGCTAGAGTCTCCACAAAGATTAGATGCAGGTAGTTCATGGTTCATAGGATCAGAGGGACAGGATCCTGACTATTGACAGGTACAAGATGGGAGGTTGTACTACAAAGTAGCAGATATCATAGCAGAGCCAGAGCCCTGTACTCATACTTTATTTTTGGTGATAGATGATGGATATGTTTTGTGATGTATATGATGAACATTATTATGGACTTCATGATGGATATTGTATTTTTGTGATTTTTGATATGATATGCGAGAGCCCTTATTGATACTATGTGATGGGTGATTTATTTATGAAGATGTGTATGTTTATGGTTTTATGATGGATGATGTGATGCATAATGATTATGTTGATGCCTAATGTTTGTGATGCAAGATGTGATGGATGATTTTTAAGTGGATGACTATTATGATATGCATGATGTTTAATGCTTATGATGCATATGATATTTATGATTTTTAATGTTTATGATGTTATGGATGTGAAAATGAACCTAACGATGCTAATAAATGAATTTATTAATGAATGTTAAGAGGCATAGAATAACTAGTTAAAATTAACCTATACAACTTAAAATTATTATGCAATTTGATGAACCTAGAATGAGAATGCTATTAAGTAAATGAAATACAATGAGATCCTAAATGTAAATAAGGTCCCACATTATGATGGAAGCGAAGAAGGCGATGGGTGTGTGACTGCACTTGTCAAGAACCATAGGAATCCTGAGAAGAAAGTGGAAGGTGGAAGGAATCACTGTTTGCACAAGTAAAATCCTAAGTCATGGGAAAAGAAAGGATGAAGTATACATGAATGAAATGGAGGAGAAAATGAAATGCAATCCTAATGCAAGTTACCATCTTTGAAGCACTGATTTTTGCTATAGCATAAGACAGCAGGTACCATGGTATATGGACCAAGGTGGATTAGTGTCTAATGCATAAAAAAACACAACAGACAAGAAGGCTATCCCAATACCCCAAAGTCATGATGATTTTGGTCAGGCCAGGTATTGGAATAACCACAAGCACAGAAGGATGTCCCAGCATAACACAAGACTTCAGGGGTCTTGGTGGGTACTACGTGGGCAACTAGGAAAAAAAATAAAAATAAAAATAAAGATATGCCCCTATGTAAAATAGTCAAAACACACCATAATATGGGAGATTATGGCGACCTTGATGAGTGATGATAGGGTGCTCAAATGATAAAAAAAACCAAAAGCATCAAAAGGTTGCAATCAATTTGAAAACATACTTTTCCATAGGATCAAGATGATGGATGGGGTTGATGTGGTCTATTAGGAAGGATACATCTTGTTGAGACCAAAGATGGATGCTAAACTAAAAGATTGATAATGATGCAGGACATTCGAAAACTGATTAAGTCTCATGACACAAATGGATTCTATTTGTGAGGTACCAAAGAGATAAGGACATACCTTGACCAACAACAAGACACAAGAATGACTCACCGTAAAGACCTAGGGGCTCGAGAGTTGATCAAAGATCAATGTTGCCTACATGAAAGCGTAGAGCCCTCGTAGTTCAGGAAAAGACCATGATAAAAGTGGAAAGACGATGATGAAGATAGATGATGGAGGATAATCATCATACAAACTAACCAAAAAAGAAAAAAAAAGAAAATCCCCAGGGGCAGATCAAATGATCAACCTTGCCTATGTGCAAGCACAAGGGCAGTGTAGTTCAAAAAGGATGAATGACGAACGATGAATAAGATCGAAAAGAGGACAATGGTGACAAATGATGATGGAAAGGATGCCCTGGGGGTGGATCAAATGATTGGCCTTTCCCACATGCAAGCGTAGGGGAAACCTAGTTTGACCAAGAAGGACAAACAAAAAAAAGAGACAAAAACAAAGCCCCAAGGGTGGATCAAATGATCAACCTTGCCTAAGTGAAAGCGCAGGGGCATTGTAGTTTGCCAATGACAAAATGGGATCTAGGTGGAGATAGACACGATGAATGATCCTAGATGGAGATGACCAAAGTGTTAAGGTGACACAAGATCAAATTAGGATAGAAGCTCAAGATGTTGGATAGTGGATGATGTTCGTCCAATGCTCAACCAAAGATATACCAAGTGACTAGATGATGCAAGTGGATGGGAGGATAGGATTGATAAGATGGTAAGGATATTGAGATCGGGATATAAATCATAAAGTAACTAGGACGCGAGGTAGATAATGATTAAGCCCTATATGAAAGGCTCTTGTTGCCAGGTTTTCACCAATCGTACGTATCCAAGGTGCCATGTAGGGGTGGTTTTCACCGTAGGATGGATTATTTCTCTTTACTATTTTTGGATTTTTTATTTTCATAATTTTTTACTTTTTTGTATTTTTGAAATTATACCAAGAAGGATACCTCGGCTGACCTAAGTATAGAATTTATTCAGATGCATGATGTTGATGGGTTCTTCCAGGGGCTCTCTTCCAGGTGTAGACAACCTGTATGCTCTAGAATCATATTTGGTGGTGACTACATAAGGGCCTAACCAATTAGCTTCAAACTTTCCCTTCTTATCTTGATCTTTCTGATTCCATTGGTTTTCTTTGAGGACTAAGTCACCAACATTGAATTGACGAGGGAAAACCTTATTATTGTAGATTCTCTTGAGCCGGTGTTGATAGGCTTGTAGATGGTTGTAGGCTTTGACCCATTTTTCATCCAGTAATTCTAACTGAGCAAGTCATGAAACTCGAGTATCTTCGTTAGTGATCAGATTCTTTAGAGATATTCGAAGTGAGGGGATTTCGACTTTGATTGGAAAGATGGCTTCGGAAGCATAAACAAGTGAGTATGGAGTAGCGTCAGTGGGGGTGTGGATGGACGTGCGATAGGCCCAAAGGGCAAGATGGAGGTGGAGATGACAATCTCGACCAATGCTATTTACCATCTTTTTAATGATTTTGATCAAAGTTTTGTTGGTTGCCTCTCCTTGACCATTACCCTAGGGGTAATAGGGGGTAGACCAACGATGTTGGATATGATTAAGTCTCACAGAGGAATTTCATGCACTTATTTTTGAATGGATTTCCATTTTCAGTGATGATGGTGGAGGGGATTTCATACCTGCAAAGGATATGGTAGAGGATGAACTTAGATATCTGAACACTGGTAATTTGGGTGAGTGGTATGGTTTCCACCCACTTGGTAAAGTATTCAATGGTTGTGATGATGAAAGTGTGACCGTTAGAGGATGGAGGGTAGATCTTTCCAACCAAGTCAAAACCCCATTGTGAAAATGGCCATGGTGTCATGATAGGCTGTAACTCTTGTGCCAGGGCATGAATCAAATCTGCATGTTGTTGATAGGGAAGACACCTTTTGAAAAAATCACAAGCATCATGTTCCATAGTAGGCCAGTAATGTCCTGCTTAAAGAATTCTCTTGGCTAAGGCCATACCATTAGAATGGGCCCCACAAATACCACTATGCACTTCTACTAATGCGATGTGGGATTTGGTCTCATTTAAACACCAGAGGAGGGTTCCATCATACCCATGCTAATAAAGCATATCACCAATGTTGGTGTAGCGGGCTGTGCGTTGGATAAAATATTTGCACTGGTTTCATGTGAGGTCAGATGGTAAGGAGTTTTCATTAAGATAAGTGTACATGTCTTGGTACCAAGGGGATTTAGGACCTACAATGTCACATACCATTTCACTCTCAGAGATGTCATATGCAGGGATTAACAGTTTCTCTATGAGGAACTCACATTCGGTACGATTTTTGGGCATGTCCAGGAGGGAACATATGGTGGCCATGGCGTCAACTGCTTTATTCTGAACTCTGGGTATTTGATCGACCTGGATGGAGGAGAAATATTTCTTGAAGTCATCCACCATGCATTTGTAGGGTAACAACTTGTCATCTTTTGTCATAAATTCATCATTTACCTGCTTGATAACCGATTGGGAGTCACCAAAGACATGTAAGTGAGAGAGACACCATTAGATGACAATCTTAAGGCCTGTGAGAAGAGCTTCATACTCTGTAATTTTTTTAGTGTAAGGGAAGGCCAATCTGAATGAATTTGATATATAGTCACCTTGGGGGGTGAGGAGCAAGACTCCTACTCCTGATCCATTGTTAGTGTGGGACCCATCAAAGTATAATGTCCATGTGGTGGCTTCTAAAATTGAAAAGACCCCTTCATCTAGAAACTCTATCTCTAAAGGATATGCATCTACCCATGGAGCATCTGCTAATTGATTTGCAATGACTTATCCTTTGATTGCTTTGGGATCTATGTACTCTATGTCAAATTCACTTAGTAGCATGACCCATTTAGCCATGTGGCCTGTCAGTGTTGTTATGGATAATATATATTTAAGCGGATCAACTTTGGAGATTAGCTTAATCGGATGACTAAGCATGTGGTGTTTGAGTTTCTAGGAGCTAAAGATGACAACTAGGAAGAAATTTTTCATTGGGGAATAATTGAGCTCATAACCGACCAAAGTCTTGTTGATGTAGTAAACTACTCATTCTTTGGAGGATTCATCATGCTGTGCCAATAATTCCCCCAATGCCATAGAAGTAGTTGAAATATAAAGGAGGAGTGGTTTTCATGGGATGGGTGGAATGAGAATAGGCAGGTGAGCCAAGTATTCCTTGATCTGATCAAAACCAAGCTGACATTTTTGGTTCCACTTAAATGTAGTATCTTTCTTCAGGAGGTGTGTGAATGACTGACATTTGTCAGTGAGTTGAGCAATGAATCTTCGGATGGACTAGATATTACCTTGTAGACTTCTTAGCTGTTTCAAGGTGCGGGGTGGAGGAATTTACATGATTTCCTTGACCTTAGCAGGATCAACCTCGATTCCTCTGTGGGAGATAATGAACCCTAGGAGTTTTTCGGCTGTGACACCAAAAGAACATTTCTTCAGATTGAGGCATAGCTTGTATTGTTCTAGATGTTCAAAGATATTTTTGAGGATGGTAGGGTGCTCTTCCCTTGTTCTTGATTTTCCTAATAGATTGTCAACATATTCTTCCATTATTATGTGAATGAGGTCATGGAAGAGAACTATCATAGCCCGCTGGTATGTTGCCCCCGCATTCTTGAGGCCGAAAGGCATCAAATTTTAGCAAAATGTTCCCCAAGGTGTTGTAAAGGAGGTCTTATGTTGGTCTTCGAGGGAAATTTTGATTTGGTTTTAGCCGGAGAAACCATCCATGAGGGACAACATCTCATGTCCTACGATGAGGTTGACCAAAATATCAATATTTGGTAGAGGGAAGTCATCCTTGGGACAAGCTTTATTAAGATCTCAGAAGTCTGTACAAATTATGATGTCTCTGCTAGGTTTAGTAATTGGGACTATATTGGAGATCCATCCGTAGTAGTAAATTGGTCAGATGAACCCTACTTCCAACAAATTTTCTAATTCTTTCTTAACCAATAGAGCCACTTGAGGGTGCATTTTTTTGAGCTTATGTTTAATAGGTTTTGCATCAGGACAAACATCTAGGTGATGTACCACAAAAGCTGGATGAAGGCCGGGCATATCTGAGTATGTCCAGGCAAAGTTGATGATTCCCTTTTTCAAGAGGTTGGTGATGGTAGAGTTTTCTTCTTTTGATAGTGCCTTAGCCACATAAGTGATCTTGGGGTTCTCTTCGGTTCCCAAGTTTACTGCTTGTGTTTCTTCGATCAAGATGGATGATCAACTGAATAATTGAGTTCCCATAAGGGGAAGAGTAATTTCCCCATCTTCTAGCACCTCTTTGAGGTTTTGACTAGTAGATACACCCTTTGTTTTTACTATTTCAAAGTCAAAAAGTGCCTCAGGGAGGTTTTCACTAGGTGATCCATTTTGATTTTGTTTCTTTTTGTTTTTGCGGCTGGGGCATTCATCTTCCCCCAATCCCATGAGATGCACATATTGGTCCACTAAGGGAAAGGTGTTGGGAGGTGTGGTACCTTGCATTTCATAATCTATAAGCTCAAGATTTTTGCAGGATAAGGTTATGGTGCAAATGGATAGGCATTCAAACATGGTAAGGAGGTCGATGTGATCAATGCCATCGTATGCATGTATGATGGACTCCTCCTTTGGTATGTCCTTGAGGGA
This sequence comes from Sequoiadendron giganteum, assembly GCA_007115665.2. Lineage (NCBI taxonomy): Eukaryota > Viridiplantae > Streptophyta > Pinopsida > Cupressales > Cupressaceae > Sequoiadendron > Sequoiadendron giganteum. The sequence goes on along the minus strand of CM021100.1, from coordinate 741,110,553 downwards.
ACCATCGTCGACACTAACATTTTGAGAAGTGCTAGAGGATGCCACAAGACCCTTCTGTTTAGTATCATAGCCTAAGCCCATTTTTTTTGGATGAACAAAAGCTTCTATTGGCTGTAATCTTCCTTGTTCTGTCACACCAAGACCTCCCCCTTGATAGTTGTGTTTTTCAGAAAACTTGGAAGGCCAGGGATAGGCATTTTGGAAGTACTCTTTTAAGGGGGGATATGGTTCTGGTTCTTCACAGTACATCCAATGGTTGATGTCATCTTTAGGTGTATCTTGTTGCAATCCGGGAGAGCGGAAAGTGCTAGACCCTACAGTTGGAGCTTTGAGGGTGATTGTCCTTTCTTCATTTTTTGGAACTGACTGAGATGGTTGTCCATATGTACATGGAAAGGGTAGCATGGTTGCCACATTCAATGTTGTATGCATTTCATACTCACCACATCCCTTGTCAATGATCTAGACCTTAGTGATGGTGGAATCAGGTGTGGATGATGTTGTGGATGAAGGGGCAAATGATGTGGTGTTTAGTGTGTTGGTGGATGGATGTGAATCGGATGTTTGAGATGCCCCTATTTCTACCCCAGGGTAGTAATGATAATGTGGAAAGGAAGCCTCTAGGGCATGAAAATATTCAAACAGCTGAGGGTCAACCTATATGGCTACTTCCATTCCTTGAAATGGGAACTTTAAACATTGATGGTAGCTTGATGGGACGAATTGCATAAAGTGAATCCATGGTCAACCAAGAAGGATGTTATATGGAAGTTCTAGGTCTAGAACATGACACATAATATACTATACAATGGGACCCACTTGAATAGGAAGAAAAATGGTGCCCTCAAAATATTGTTCCGTGTTATCATATGCTTTAATGGTGATAACTTGATTATTTAGGTCAGCCTGGGTATATCCTACCTATTGTATAAATTTTAATGTAAAAAGATTTCGGGCCAAACCATTGTCTACCAGTACCCTTTTCACTTTATAACAATTCACCTTGACCTCAAGATGAAGGGGGTGGTTATGAATTGAGTCAAGGCGTGGCATGTCTTTTTGACTGAAACCTAATTGGTAGGTTGTGGAAAAATTTCCTACCAACTCTTGGAATTGTGTGGGATTGATATTGTTAGGGACCTGGGTGTTTTGTAAGGCTTTATTCAGGATGTCTTGATGCACATGGAAAGACCTAAGCAAATCTAGGATAGAAATCTGAGCTGAAGTCTTGCCTAAGTGATTAAGGATGTTGTATTGTGAACTGACAGATGGAAGCTAGGTAGATGCAGAAGCAACTGCGACCATGATGTGGGTCCGACAGGTGGTAACAACACATTGTGAATCTTTTCCTTTGATGTGTGTCATGGATACACATGGCTCCACTTGTTCTACATATGTGACCATGCATTGGTAATTGTATGGCACATTTTTATAACTGATATTATTTGTGTTTTTATTTTGATTATTGTTATTGCTAGGGCTAGGATTGGAGTTGGATGTACTGGGACCCTAATTATGCTTGGGAAAAGAATTTTGATATATATGGAGTTGAGAATTGGACAAAGATACCGTGTTAGTATCCACATGGATTTCACCCCGATCTATGAGATTTTGGACATACGTTTTCAAATTTTGTCACTTATCCAACATGTGCCCCTTAATCTTGTGAAAGTCACAATACTCGTTCTCCTTGAACCAAGTCGGCTTGGACTTGGCCTTGTCTAAGGGCTTGGTTACAAGATGAGTGATGGGGTAGTTGGCTTGGAGGAGTTTGTTAATACGACGCTAAGGGGTTCCCCCAACTGAGTGAGCTGGCATTTATTTCCCCCTTGGTTGTTTTGATTTGACTATTGCTGAGGTTCTCCTTGGGGCATGAATACGACGTTTGGGATTGACTACTGCTATTGAGGAGGATATTTTTATGAGGTGGTAGCCTTTTGAACATGGTTGCTGTTAGTGACACCATCATTGATAACATTCTTATTTTTATTTCAATATTGAGGTTTATTCCTAGAGGATCTCTCTTTATCAGAATTGAAAATTTTAACTTGCCCTTTAGCAACAAGGGCTCATTCTAGGATAGGAACCGTCTCCATGAGTTCCGCAAAGGTGGTGATGTACTGGATTTGAAAGTTGTGAGCCATGTCTGGATGAGAATTTTTGATGAACAATGTAACCATGTATTTTTCCTGTAGTGGGGACTTCATCCGGCTGGCTAAGGCTCACCATCTTTTTAGATAGCTTGTGAAGGTCTCTCTATCACGTTGTTTTTCTTTCAGGAGATCAAGCGTGTCAATGTCCTTCTCTAGATTAAAACAGAAGTGGGAGACAAACTGTTCAGATAGTTGCAAAAAGGATTTGATGGATCCGTTTTCAAGGCCCACGAACCAGTTAAGGGTGACTCCTTGTAGGCTCTTAGGGAATAGTTGGATGAGATAGTTGTCATTATGCATGACATCCTGGTAGTGAGCATAGGACTCTTGTAGATGATATTTAGGGTCTTTGGTTCCCTTATACTTATCAAATTTAGGTATCTCAAAGTGCTTAGGAAAGGGAACCAAGGAAATGGAGGGATCAAAAGGATAGGGACAAATGTCCTCAAACTTGAATGATTGTTTGCCCGTCCTAGCTTGTAAATCCTTCAATGAAGCTTTGACTTCTTCCAAGTCTTTGTTGATGGGTGCTGCAGGAGTCAGAGTAGGCTGATTGTATGGATAGTATTGTTGGTATGATGAGGATGGCACCACCACATTTGGATCATAGGAGGGTTGAGCTACATATGAATGAGTTTTCTGATTTTGATTGGTATAAGAAAATTGTGGATTGATGTATGGTGGATAGGGAGATGACGAATTGTTGAGTGGAAGCCATTTTTTGGTAGGGTGGCTACTATTGGTAGTAAGAAGTGGGTGAAGCACCCTACTATTGTTTAAGATTTTGGTAATACAAAGAGGTAGGACCTCCTTGTTGATATGATGATGGTTGTTGGTAATAGGGGATGGAAGGTACACCTTGCTGGTAGGATTTTTGTTGCTGGAGATAGGGCAAATAAGATTGATATTGTTGCATAACGATGGGATGTTGCATGATGTATGTGGGTGGATTTGATGGCTGCTGGTAGGGATGATTCTATGACTATGGGGGATTGGTGTAAGGTGGCGGTTGGGTCCATGTTTGGTTTTGACCAATTTGATGAGGTTTTGAAGTGAGATTGGATGGAGCAGTGTATGTGCTGGATGGATGGTAAAGGTATTTTGTAAAAGGATTATTTTGTGCTTGCATAGGGATATGTATATGCTGCTATGGGGGTCGTTGTTGTGGCTATTGTTGATAAGATGGGTGAGATGGAACATGTTGTTGTTGGGGGACTGCTACTAAAGTGCCATGTGGTGGTTGCGGCTGTTGGGATGTTGCTTGTGTCACCTGATGTGGTGGTTGCATAGGAGCTGAGATGTTTTGTTGTGGGATGGGAATGTTAGGTTGCGACAGTTGCTAATGAGGTGGTAGAGATGAAGCAACAACAGTAGTGTGTTGAGGGGGTGTTTTCAATGAAGTAGATTGGTGGGGATTGATAGGAGGTTGCTGGAATGTAGGTGGTGGTAAATTGTTAGCTGGTGCAAATCCTGGGGTGAAATTAAAGCAAGGATAGGTGTGCCCCCAGTTTTGATAGGTGGTTGTTGAGATGAAAGCGGTGGAGTGGATAGGATGTGTGAAGGCATGTCATAGGCATATAGATTGTAATGCTCAGGTTGTGTTGCAGAAGCTGCGGTTGGGAGATGAGGATAACTAGAAACTTGGTGTATTACAACATTGCCAAACTCAAGGTGATACTAGTTTTCTGTGGGTGCACATTCGGGGATATATGAATTTCCAGGGACGTTTTGAGAAGTTTGTGGATTGGTATGTGCAGGAAGGATGTGCATAGCAACATATTGTGATGCATCGAATTCGTATGGTGGTTTGATTCATCTCATGAGAAAGGTGGCAAAAATATTATCCCCACGTTTGTTGAAGAGACGATCCATCATCTAGACATTGGCAGAGTCATTAAGGTATTCATCAAGGGTGACTTCGAGTTGATTAACCATGTTCTCGTCATCGGGTGGTGTGGTGTTTTGTATATCCGTATTGGATTGGGATGAGGCACCATTATGGGGATCTTGTGGGATGTTGGGAACATTGTTGGGTTTTTGTGGGATGTTGGGAACATTGCTAAGGTCTTGTGGGATATTCAGTTGGGAACCTTGTGCTTGTTGGTCTGCCATTTTCTTTTTTGCTTGTGAACGGGTCTGAACGAGCATGAACGTGCAAAAAAACTAAGTGATCTAAGATGTAACTAAGCTTCTAAATGATGATCAAAATGATGATTTGGATTGATTGATTGGACTGGATAAAGATTGTTGGATCAAATAATTGGATGATAGATCTATTCATAGGATATATGATGAATAAATTGATGATGTATCAATTGATTAGATGATCGGATAAAGATTGGATTTGAATGGATTTTATCAATAAAATGATTGATAGGATTGGATGGAATCGAATTAAAGATCAAATGATTGGATGATTGGAAGGGTTTCTAAATTGGGTTCAAAGATCACCCTAGGTGATGTAAGGTGCTGATTGATCGAATTGAAGGATGAACTGATGAAAGTGGTGGAGTGGACAGGATGTATGAAGGCATGTCATAAGCATAGAGATTGTGATGCTCGGGTTGTGTTGCAGAAGTTGTGGTTGGGAGATGAGGATAACTAGCAACTTGGTGTATTACAACATTTCCAAACTCAAGGTGATACTAGTTTTCTGTGGGTGCACATTCGAGAATATATGAATTTCTAGGGACGTTTTGAGAAGTTTGTGGATCAATATGTGCGGGAAGGATGTGCGTAGCAATATATTGTGATGCATCAAATTCGTATGGTGGTTTGATTCCTCTCATGAGAAAGGTGGAAAAAATATTATCCCCACGTTTGTTGAAGAGACGATCCATCATCTGGACATTAACAGAGTCATTAAGGTATTCATCAACGGTGACTTCGGGTTGATTAACCATGTTCTCGTCATCGGGTGGTGTGGTGTTTTGGATATCCATATTGGATTGGGATGAGGCACCATTATGGGGATCTTGTGGGATGTTGGGAACATTGTTGGGGTCTTGTGGGATGTTGGGAACGTTGTTGGGGTCTTGTGGGATGTTCAGTTGGGAACCTTGGGCTTGTTGGTCTGCCATTTGCTTTTTTGCTTGTGAATGGGTCTGAACGGGCATGAACGTGCAAAAAAACTAGGTGATCTAAGATGTAACTAAGCTTCTAATGATGATCAAAATGATGATTTGGATTGATTGATTGGATTGGATAAAGATTGTTGGATCGAATAATTGGATGATAGATCAATTCATAGGATATATGATGAATCAATTAATGATGTATCAATTGATTAGATGATCGGATAAAGATTGGATTTGAATGGATTTGATCGATAAAACGATTGATAGGATTGGATGGAATCAAATTAAAGATCAAATGATTGGATGATTGGAAGGGTTTCTAAACTGGGTTCAAAGATCACCCTAGGTGATGTAAGGTGCTGATTGATCGAATTGAAGGATGAACTGATGATCACGACACCGAATCTACCTTGATATGGAAGGGGATTTATAGGGCTAAGGAGGATGATCAACTTAGGATGGGTAGAAATCCTAAGTGGATGTTAAATGATGATGATCAGGTTCAGACACATAGGTCAATTCGGATAACAACATCAAACGAAGTTTAGAGGATTCAGATTGAGAAAGCGATGATGGATGTATAACCTAAGGATGATTATGAATGAAACCTATATGATTTGGATGATGATGTGAATGCAAATGGATCGTGATGTAGGTGAATGATTTGTGCAAATAGCTAGACAGTCAACAAGCCTCTCAGAAATCACATGAAGTTGGCTTTTCAGATCAAATTCAAGAAACAGATACAGTTTTGGGGTAGGGTCACCCAAACTTGGGAAAGGTCACCCAAACTAGGGCAAGGTTGCCCAAATAGGATAGGGCCACCCAAATAGGTCCCGATTTCAACTTAGAGCGAAAAATAGTTAAATAGTATCGATAAATGAACTTCCAAAATGGGCAAACGAATTTATAGAACGGGAAAATGATCACTCAAAATGAGTGAATGGATGTATGAGGCTGGGGAACGACACTTAGAATGGGAAACGGGTTCTCGACTTCGTGGTTCAGGTGAACAACTAGTCAAAAAGGGGGAACAGTGATCAAAATGGGAAAACGAATATTAAGAATGGATCGACGAATGGTCGGGATGGGTAAACGGGTACTTCGGACGAGGGAACGACACTTGAAACCAAAAAATGGGTTCTCGAAACAAGGTAACGACTAGCAAATGAAGGTTGAAAAAGGTTGTTCGGAGGGTAGGGTCACCCCTTTTAGGGCAGGGTCACCCAAACTAGGGCAAGATCACCCAAACTAGGGTAGGGTCACCCAAATAGTGGGTGGGGTCACCCAAACAGGGGGAAAGGTCGCCCAAATAAGAAAAACTATCAAAATTTTGCCTTAAATAGGATAAACGATAGTTGAGATAGGGGCAGGATCACTCCTTTTAGGGAAAGGTCGCTTGTTTGAGGGCAAGGTCACCCCTTTGAGGGAAAGGTCGCCTGTTTGAGGAAAATTGGTGATTTTTGACTTGGTTTCAATAAAAAATGACTGAAATAGGAAGGGCGGGGTCACCCCTTTTAGGGAAGGGTCTCCCCTTTAAGGGAAAGGTCACTCATTTCAGGGTGGGGTCACCTCTGTGTACTGGTCCGAATCTAAATTAGTCAAAAAAAGTGATGACAAAGGATAAAAATGACAAGTAAAAGACTAAAACTGATTGACAAGTACTGGTTTTTTCACAAGAAAACACTTCAAACAACACAAGCCTAGTTACAGTGTTAAGGGTATGGCCAACATGATCCTCTATCTAGGATTAACAAGGTTGGTAACATCCTCATTATACACATGGTACATGGGACCCAAATTGTGAACACTAGTCTGTCACAAGCGTGAGTCGGGAGCAGCTAGCGAGAGACTGGGAGCTTAGACCAAATCTTCACATCTTTTCTAGGTATCACCCTAGCTTTGATGCTTTGCCAAATACGACGTGACTGGATTGAGGTAAAAAAAATTTCTCCCCCTTTTATATACCCTACCGGTACACATGGTTGGAATCGTCCCTTGGGGTGATGAAATCCTCAAGCATGTCCTGCTAATAAAGTGAAAAAAAGGGTAAAAGGACTAAGTGGACTACGATTTCTCTTCACCCAGGATCATCAAATGGTGCAAGGGGATTGGATACGTCAATAGTCCACTTTCAAACACAACAAGTAGATTTATTGACTCTTTAATTAATCATATGTTCCTAACTTATAAATGAAAACAAAAGATGCTCCCCCTGCAACACACTTGTTAGTAGTTTTGTTTTCTATCTTTGACTAGAAAATTCTATTTTTGGGTGTGGGCGCCTTCGTGTTTTGGGTAGGGTTGCCTATTTGTCCAAAACCTACAAAAGGTCAGAGAAACAAAACAAAAAAAAAACCAGAAAATGAAAAAAATTGAAAATCAAATTCTTGGGTAGGGTCGCCCCTTTTAGGGTGTGGTCGCCTGTTTGTGAAACAAGTAAGCCAAATTTTGGGCATGGTCGCTTGTTCTAGGCAAGGTCACCTGTTTGTGAAATAGAACTTGCAAATAGTTAGGAAAGCCAAAAATAGAAATAGGAAAAAGTCAGACTCTAGGCATGGTCGCCCCTTTTAGGGCGGGGTTGTCTGTTTTGGGCAAGGTCGCCTATTCGTGAAGCAAAACCTGCAAAATAGTTAAAAAAGCTAGAAATAGAAACATGAAAAAGTCAGACTCAAGGTGTGGTCGCATCTTTTAGGATGGGGTCGCCTATTTGTGGGCAGAGTCACCCCTTAAGGGAAGAGTTGCCTCTGTGTTTCCGAACCTGCAAGATTTCAAAATAAAAAAACACGTGAAAATATTGGACCCTTGACGTGGGTCTCATCGGGTGTGCTAGAAATGTGTGTAGTGAAAGTTTTAACTCTAAATATGCAAAGAATAAGTAAATTCAATGAGAAAAACAACACAACAACACCTCAAGATAGGCTATGTTGAACACAAACAAAAGAAAGATAAAAACAAAGAGATTATACCTTCTATTCATGTTGATCCTTGGTTGGCCCTTGATAATATTGTTGATGTGTGCTCCTTAGATGGTAATTTTTCAATGATGGTGGTTGAAGGATTAATCATGGTGGGTGAATGCAATAATGGATTCTAGGATGAAAATGCAAGTGCTAAATATTGCAATAAATGGATTGAGAGCATAAAAGTCACAAGTTCATAAGGTCATCAGAGTCACAAGATTCAGATCCTTTAATGAATGAAAAGGGAGATATTTATAGAGGAAATTGAATTCTCTAGAGGATTCAACGATCAATATTGAGCCACCATGGACAAGATGGAGGGCTATGGTGAGTTGAGGACTCTCAAGCCTTCACATTTTTCCAAGTGGCGGGTGAAGTGTCCAAAGGACAAGGTGAGATGGAAAGGGTACAAGTGATGTGGTCCCAAGGTACTTGCAAGTGCCTTGGGATTGAAGAGGATTTCCCAAAAAAGGGATTCCTTGTCTGCAAGTGGGGATGAAAGTGACAAGTGAGGACTTTTAGAAAGTCAACTCTTGTCACCATGGGGATTGGAGAAGGCATTGGAGGAATAAAAGTGAATTTAAAATTCACAATCTTGGGAGAGACCCATGGATAAGACAAGGTCTTCCAAAAGGAGGTCTTTGTCCATGTGCTTGATGTGACCTTTGAGAGGTCATGGGGAAGGAAAATGCATGGAGGGAATAAGTGTGAATTTTTAATTGGCCATTTACATTTGCTAGCTTTATATATCCAATTTTATAAGAATGAGGCAAATATTTCTTCTTAGTTTTTCTTGGTGTTATACAAGTCAGTCATGGTGATTTCATGTTCAATATTATATGAGAAGTGACTAACAAAATTTTCAACTAGTTATTGGAATGTTTTGATACCTTGGGGTAGATGAGAAAACCATTATATGGCTTATACTCCTAATCTTTAAGGAAATAGGCACATTAAATATGTATCGTTGTAGGAGACTTCTAGACAAGTTATATATAACTCTTGTATGTGTTCCTTAGGATCTCCTCTTCCCTTATACTTATGTAATTTTGGAATTTCAAAATTGTTAGGGAAAGGTATCATAGCTATGTTCTTGTCAAATGGATATGGATAAATATCGTCAAGCATGTAGTTTTTCTTTTGTATGCCCTAGTTGCACGCTTGTGATTTTATCGTTCAAACTTTGGATTTGAGATGTCAAGTAATTTTGTTGAGTGTTTTGCAATTGGTAGGATGGGGTGTATGTTGTGTGTTGAGAGATTTTTTGGGGTATGTTTTATGAGTTTTGAGGTGTGATTTGGTGTTGTGTAAGGTTTTTTCCATGTTGTATGGATTTATGAGGGATGTTGTTGTTGTGAGATTTTTTATTGTTGTTGGGGGAGGATTTGTTGTTGTGGGACATAGTTATGTTGTAAGATATGTTATTGTTGAGGTATGACATATTTTTGTTGTGGGACATGTTGTTGTGGTGTGATTGGTTGTTATTAAATGTATTGTCTTTGGGGTTTTACTTGAGGTTGTTGAACGTATTGTGTTTGGGGTGTTGCTTGGGTTTTTTGAATGTATTATGGTTGGGGTGTTGCTTGAGGTTGTTGGTAATGTATTGTGGTTGTTGAGATGTGCTTGTATTATGATGAAGGTTATGTTGTTTTGTGTATGACTTGTTATTGTGATGTGCTTGGATTTTGATGAAGATTATATTATTGTAGTATGACTTGTTATTAAGGTGTGGGTGTTGGTGTAGGATGTGATACACTATAGTTTCTTGGTACGGTAGTGGTGGAATCTTGTTTTGTGATTGAAAATGATGCTGTTTGTGGGTTGGAAGGTTGACTTGATTGTTTGTGCTCCTAGTTGTGTTGGATGTTTAGGTAGTATTTGAAATGTTAGGTGTAGACACCTAAAAGTGTCTAAGCACATCACACATTCATCTTTGCCTAATTAACATCATTTTCTTCATCATCACCTGATTCATCAATTTTGATTAAATAATTCCTAATTATTTGATTCAATTCCCTAATTTTCTCTATTAATTGAATAATTGATATTATTTGATTAACTCATCAAAACTCATCAAATTTCCCTCTTTTCACTTTGATTAAATAATCTTGAATTGTTTAATTAAATTTAATTTCTATCTTTTCACTTTGATTAAATAATATTCCAATTTTAGGCTTGTTAAGGGGCATGGTTGGGTTAATCTGAATAGTTCTTTAACAAAGGTGGTTAAGTGGTAAAAACTAGAGGAAGGTTGGTGGAAGGTTAATTTTGATGGAGCGTCAAACAAAAATTCGGGTCCATCAGGTGCTGGTAGTATTGTTCTGGATTCAAATGAGAATGTGTTAGCTATATGAGCAATGGGATTGAAGGAGGGGACAAATAATTTTGTGGAAGCAACATCTACTTTGATGGCAATTAAGCTTGCTAGAAGGATTGGGGGAGCTATGATACATTTGGAGGGAGATTCATTCTTAATAATTCAAGCAATTTCAAAAGGTGAAATCAATGCTTGACATCTGCAGGGAGTAGTTAGGAAAATTAAAGAAGAACTAGCCCACTTTGATGACTTCAAGGTAAGTCATATAAGATGATTGGGGAATATTGAGGCAGATGTCTTATCAAATTGGGTAGTAACCTTGGTAGAGGTGGATGTAGCCATTTTCAAATATTTTAGATGATTAGACCTGGAGGACAGTACTTCATTGCATTTATTATAAGAGGGAATGAATAATCTGCAAGCAAAGGTGGTGGTGTCTTTCCCAATTGAAGTGGTGCTTTGGTGAAGGTGAATGTCGACGCTGGATGCACACTCAACATTTATGGTGGTGGCTGGCAATATGTGGTGTTTTAATGACTCACATCCTTTCACCTTAGCTATATTTTGTTAGGTGATGTTTTGGAAGGCAAGTTGTCAATGGTGGGTGTGTTTTGGGAAGGTAGTGTATTAGAGAAAAAATGGAGGAAAGCTTCTCATTAACTTCATGAAGAAAGCTAGACCTGTTTGTAGGGAAAGTGTCTATGAAGAGGCTGCGGGGTCTTTTCATTTTTAGAGAAGTTCAGGTTGCACAAGCAGTGCAACTAATTATGGGGGATGGGTTTGAATGCTTAACTCATAGATATCAGACCAATATTGATATCTATTCATTGGTCATGGCGTGGGGGTTGGATTTAGGTGAGACGATTGAGGTGGTGAGGAAAGTCATGCAATCTCTCATCCATAAAGATTTTCTAGTGGATATGGAAGACATTCTAGCGCAGGCGATCCCTGGAGTGGGGATGGTTAAGATTGAAGGCTTGGACGAAGGAGGCCTGGAGATGGTGGAATTGAACCATCTTTTTATCAGATGGCCACAAGGATGTACTAAAGATCAGTGGCAAAAAGATGTGGAACACCGATGGCAGGCACTCAAGGTTTACGTGGAATTGATGGAAGTGGAGGAGGTCATAGAAAATCTAAAGGAGATTTCCAGAGAGGAGAAGCGGGAAATGATGGGGTTGTGTCTGAGGAAGAGGTCAAAGCCGTTAATGGCGATAGTGCCACTGGAGGAAGTAAATTCATCATAGGTGCCTGAATTGTGAAGGTTTCCTATTTTTAAGCATATTGAAATAGTTTTTGTGTCTGTGAATTGGTTTTTTTGGGGGTTTGTAGTTTTTTTGCTCTGTAATTGTAATTTTTTTGGAAATACGAGTAATGGTAGGAGGTGTAGCTTGCAAGTTGGGATTTTTTGGGGTCTCGGGTACTTAGTTACTTTGCTAGTTTATCAAATTTTGGTAGTTGGTGGATGAAATTAAATTGATACATGTACTTACTGCTTTATTTTAAATTAAATATATAATTATCACTGATCAAAAAGAAATTCCAATTATTTAATTAAATATTAAGTTTCGCTCTTACACATGATTAAATAATTTTGAATTATTAATTAATTCTAATTTTCTCTCACCTCACAATTAAATAATTTCTTTAATTATCTAATTACTAATTTTCCTGGAACTTGCATAAAACATATTTTATTTAAAAAAAGGGAATACTCCTTTTTAAAAATATCTTCCCTCCTAAAATATATCTCAAACTAATTTCCCTGAATTAAGGGGATATTTTGAGTTAACAAAAGCTCTCATTAATTCTCCACCCTTGATTTCCTTGATCTAATCTCAACCATATATCATCATCTTTAATCTCCATCGTTGATCAAATATCTGCATTTCTATAAAATAAGCCTTCACCTCCATTAAAATCATTCACAATTATCATAAGGAATTTGATAGGCAATCGTTAGGTCCTACTACTTTAGAATAATTGAGTGTCAATTAGTTGACCGGGTAGTGTCCAAGGCAATTTGCAGAAGGAGAGTATTTGGATAACTCATTTTATATTTTTATATTTTTCTCTTAAAATACAGAAATTAGTTCTAATCTAAGGCCATTACTTTTTAACTAGAAAATAATCTTACTCTAAGAAAATCCAGAAATACTAAATTAAAAAGCATAAGACAACTAATTGAGAAAGAATTACAGCTAAACTAGAAAGCATGGAAACAAGCAAACTAAACAACTGATGTACTACAAAAACAGAAAAGTAAGGAAATAGACAATTAAACATATTTTTAAATAGTAAAGGACTTTATCAACTATAGAAAATAACTTATACAAATTAAAAACAATGGTGCTCTGGAATTACAGACTGGACTCTTCAACAACTTGTTACTTCCTACTAAACAAGAATTTACCTTAAACAAAGAAAATAACTTAATAGTAAAATACTTATCTATCGAAGCTAACTCCCCTCGAGTGGCCAACTCGTGGGCTAAGATTTCATCCTTAGAATCACATAAGCTATAGGTTCTCAAATCCTTTCATTACAAACAGTCGTCATCATTCAAAATTCAACAGTTACCAATAGACATAAATCTTATAACTCATTTTAATAGTGCTTCGAAAAACCATGTGAACAACATAACGATACTTCATCTGTCTTATTTATTACTTGTGAAATTATATTTTTATAGATAAATTTTTAACTAAATCCTAAATTTAAGATGGCATGGATAGCCATTGAAAAAGTCTTCCTCAATTTAAAACTAACTTTGATGTCTTTAAAGCTCATAAACATATGGAAGGCTTGACAAGAGCCATAAAGTTTTTAACAATAGAAATTTAAAGAGCAGAAACTAAATCTTCGACGCATCATCCAGGCATCTAGGAGTGGCTCACAACATTACTCTTGAGGCACGTGCTAGATAAACTTCTATAACAACCGCATGATGACCTGTTATTCCCTACAAAAACACTCAAGTCAACCCATTAAACTTGCTTTGGTAAATTTCCTCAATTGATCAAAAGAAAGAAATAAAGCATAATTTCCCTTAAAATAAGCAATTACTTCTCCTAAAGTTTAATAAATTGACACAGGCTTAGGATTGAGTTAGCAAAAGTAAGCTTTCTAGTTTTGATTATGATGAGGTTATTTTTACCTCATCATTTCCTCCCCTATCTAATTTCTAGCAGGTCCTCCTGCTCCATAGTTAAACCCCTGAGTTCTATTCCATTCCTCATAAAGAGTACTGAGATCATGAGTCTCCCTAGCTGATGCATCAAAAGCTTTAGGGCTATGAATGAACCCTCTGTGAAACATCACACTCTCCCTCCATTCATTAAAAATTCTGTCATTCTAATATGTGGAAATATTGAAAGCTGGGGGTGGATTGAGTAGCAAGGGAGGTCTGTATTTCATTCCTATCTATTTTGTCCTCAGAGTCTTTAGGATTTTAACTAGGGCATTTTCCCTTCTAAATGACCACCTGATATTTAGAGGGGAAATAACCTCTCTTTTCTTTAAGTAAGCTGGTAGAGGGGTGAATCTTTCTTCACACGCATTCCATGCCTTTCCTATCAACTTCTATCCATTTTCCATGAAATTATCATAACAGTGCTTGAGGCTGTTGTCATACCTTCCCTTCAGCTTATCATTAACTAGGAGAGACAAAAATGTAGCTTTGAACCCACCAGGCCTTGAATTTGGGGACCTTATTTGGAGACCCGCTGTTCTCTCTGCCTATGCAAATTATTTTGTCCTATCTTGCCAATATATATGATTCCTCATGGTGGAGAGGAATGCTCTTAGTTCTACCTCTCCAAAAAACAAGTTGATAAAGAAATCTGTATGATTTTCTAATAACAAATCATGTAGAAAGAATTCACAAATTAAATCCTGGTCTTCAGAAGTTGATTCTACAAATATTTTCACAAATTCTTTATCATTAGGTTCGTAGGGTTGATCATTATAAATCCTAAAAAGTTTCCATCTTAACCACTATTCATTCAAAAACATATAGTAGACTCTTGATGGTCCTCTATAATTTAATAAACAATCCACCAATTGACATGCATCCTGCTTCCCTCTGAAGGCCTTATGAATGACTCCTTCAGGAGCACCAGTTCCTTCTTGAGCCTGTAATTTTTAGTTGTACATTCCTGAGGAAGTAACACTTTTCCATTCATTTCATTAGCAGAGGTGGAATGCGGACCTAGAACCAATCAGTTACAATTGGCTTAGTCTGAATTTCCTTGGACTCCATTTGAGGTTTTACATTGCATTCCTGCAAGTCTCACTCTAGTTCAACTACCCTATTGATGGAAGCGTTCAACTCCTCATTTTTTATTTTCTCATCCTCCTCGAAAGTTGTGAGCATGAGCACAAAATTTTGCTTTATTCTTTCCATATCTACATCTTTATTTGCAATTTCAACACTATACATTTTATGCTTTTGATTATGTTCTTGCATCTGTTCTTGTAATTTGTGGATTATTGAGTCTTTTTCTTGCAATTGAAGCTTCAATCCTTTTATTTCGTGATCTCTTTTATTTATTATTTCCATTTGCATGGCCGATTCTTCCTTCTGTAATTCTATAAATTCATTACTTTTAGACAATTGTCTTTGTAAATCATTAATTTCTACTCTACACTTTTCCAATTCAAGAATGGCACTACTTGATTCAACTGTTTCAACAATTTTATTCACAATGGGTGACAAATTTTATGGCACACCGCCATCCCCCTTAGGTTCTCTTCCTTGAATTTCATCATTGAAGATTTCCTCCATATGTGCAGAGTGGAAAGGAAACTCTTCTACTGAATCTTGTTTATTTAGGGGTACCTCCTCTTCACTGGCAAGCTTTGAAATTTCTATGGGCTCATGTGGCCGCTTAGGATTTTTCTTTTGTGAACTTCCCTCCTTACCCTGTATTGGGGTTTCAAAGAATTTAGAGGCTAGCCTCTTACTTCTTCTGAGTGGAGGCAATTCCTAGAAAATGATGGGTGTTCTATTTTTCCCCTTTTTCTTCTTTCTGGGTCTGCTTGTGCTAGAATAAATAATATCAACCTATTCTGGCAGGTCGGGGGTTTGGAATTCATCCCCGAAGAAGGTTGGAAAATTCTCACTGGGAGTGGTGGGATTAAGAGCTTTTGGAGCTGGAGAGCCCTTAGGGGAAATTTCTCCAGATGGAGAAATAGCTTGGTGGGATGGTTCCCCTGATTCTATGGTTCTTGCAATTGCAGGCACCTTCATTTTCTTTAAAAACTTCTCCCATTTTCCCTCTGGTTTCTTACGGAAGTGGTACTTGCAGATTAGCTGAATTAACCCGTGATGTTTCAAGGGCCCAATCCCTATTTTATACCTTTCTATGGAGGTGTTCAAGGAATCATACAATAATTTAGGCGTGTTAACCCTAAGGGCTGGGTCCTCCTTTTCGTGATGCAAATGGGTCAACATACGAAAGGCAGGTCCTACAACTACAACTAGCTGACCCTCACAAGTAAAATATTTTATAATCCATGCAGCAACAGTGCCCCAAGGTTCTAATATGGAGGTTGTTTGGAACCCTTAATTTTTCCCCCTAGTACTTATTACTAGCATTGGGTGAGGGTCTCCCTCTCTAACGAATAATTCATACAACTTTTGGTACGTAATTTGAGAGGTTTCCTTTATTTTTATGCCTGTATTCTCTAAAGCAGATAAACGAGAAATGATTTTGGAACTCACCTTGAAATGCTTCCCATGAAGTACCACCTCGCCATTAGTGTAGTTCTCAGCAAAAGAGTTGACCAACTTTTCGTTATAGCCCTCAAATTTTTTGATGAAGTTTAACCATCCTGCTTCTTCAAACAACCTGGAGATATTGCTCAATCCCAACAATTTTTTTGCTGAATCCGGCTCTGCCTTTCTTTTACCACCCCCCATTTACTTATTTCACACTCTGCAAAAGATTTTAAGTCTGGCACAAAGCTTTCATGCTGGTTTTTGAAAATATTTCCTCTGAAATCTCTTATTTGTCTTATTTGCAGCTTACTCTTCAATAATTTTCAATCTGCATGGAGGCATGCAAAAGGCTTTGCCGTACAAGTAGTTGAACAACGAGTGGCACAAATTGCTAAATTGGGAGTGAAGTTCGTACCAATTAATTATTCTTTATTCAAAAATAACTACCTACTTAAAGCGAAAATTAATACTTGCGTTCTGTGATCGTTTGAAGATCTTATACCTTACAAATTTGACATGATGACATGAAGGTATTGGTTGAGGTGACGATGGAGTTATTATGATATGGTGTGGAATTCTATGAAGGACGAAGCTATCAATGAGGAGTACGGAATTGGGTGTCTTACTTATGACTAAAGCAAAAATAGAAAGACAGATGTATGGGATAATTTGGCGAAAGAATCGTGAAAATTTAAAATTTTGAAAAAGGTGGTGGAAAACAAGCGAGCAAGTTCTAGAGCACGTAATTTGGTCAATGCACTTGGAACAAGTGCATAAGTTCCAGAGCATCGTTGAAAGATGCAACCGAAGCAACAACAAAATGAAAGGTTCCAGAGCATCGCTGAAAGATGCAACTGGAGCAATAAAAAAATGAAACGAGGAGTGATATTAAAAAGAATTTTTGAACTTCATGAGCTTTGAACCTTAGTGCAACACACCTCTTTGACGTGATGAGCTTTATACAATTTTCGGAGCATCGGGCTTGGAAATGTCAAGTTCCGGAGCATCGGTACCGACATCATAACATTCCAGAGCATCTTTGGAAGGTGCTCTGGAAGTTATTTTCCGCTTTTTGAGAAGTCCTGCAAAAATGAAGAAAATATTAAGCTAAGTCAAAAAATGAAGAAAGATTTAATGAAAGAAAATATTTCAGAATTCATATCCGTTTATTGCATATATTTTTATTTATTTTTAACAGCATAGCATTGTTACTAGATAGACTCTATCATGGCACAGTCAACACATTGGATCTCACCTTATATTTCGACCATCCTTGTAAAGTCTTCCCTATTGACTAGCTTATGTAGACACGTAAGCGATGACCATTTACCAATAGAGTTTGTGTGTCACCATTGATTGGTTTCAACCGAACAGTTCCATTCGAAAAGACTTCATCAACTTCATAAGGTCCCAGCCAGTGAGTCCTAAGCTTCCCCTAATGATCCTTGTATCTTGAATCAAATAACAGGGCCGAGTCCCCATTATGAAACTCCTTTTCCTTAATATGTTTATCATGCCACACTTTTTGTTGATGTTGAATTAGTTTAGTTTGATGGACAACGTCTAAACGAAGCTCATCCAATTCACTTAGCTGCAGAACTCGTTCAACTTGGGCACGTTTTAAATCTAGACATAGATCCATAGTCGTTAGTAGAGTCTATAGTTCAAACTCAATGGGAAGAAGAGGATACTTCCCAAAAATGAGCTCATAGGGGCTAAACCTAGTCATAGATTTCCAAGTTGTGTTGTATGCCCATACGGCTTCAGGGAGTTTTCTGGCCCAGTCTTTTCTTCCAGAAGAAACTATTTTTGTTAGAATGTTTTCTAGTTCTCTGTTAGTTACTTCTACCTGGTCATTCAATTGAGGGTGGTAAGGGGATGACTTCCTATGGCTTACCTTAAAATGATTGGTAAATGCCAAGAGCACTCGAGACATGAAGTGGGGTCCCTGATCAGTTACAATGGTTTGAGGGGCTCTGAATTTGAGGAAGATTTTATTATAAAGGAAGTCTACAACCTGCTCTTCCCTAGCTATACTTAAGGCTTGAACTTCAGCCCGTTTTGTTAGGTAGTCAGTGCAAACCAGAATATGCTCTTTCCCTTGAGAGGAAGGATCTATGGGTCCGATAAAATCTAAACCCCATTTTTTGAATGGTTCAAGGACTACCTATGGCAGCAATGGCATTTCTGAAGAAGCAGTTGGTCTTCCTAACCTTTGACATTCATCACAATGATGAACATAATTCTTAATGTCTTTGTGCATTGAGGGCCAATAGTATCCAACGCCTAGGACTTTGTGGGAAATTCTCTTTGCAGAGTAATGTCCTCCCAAAGGGTCATCGTGATAGGCCCTTAGAATGCTGTAGGTTTCATCCGCTCATACACATCTTCTCAAAATCATGTCAGGACCACAATGAAATAACATTATGTGAATCCACTTGAACGGGGCACTTTCCTTGATTAGACGCTTCTTTTTCTTAGACGTGAATCTAGGAGGTACTTTTGGAGCAGCTAAATAGCTAGCGATATTTGCAAACCAAGGTGATTTTACAAAACCCACAAACATATTTTTATCTAGGAAATTATCTTGTACAAGGGTGCTGTCACCTTCTTCATGTTTGATTCATGACAGAAAATCAGCTACCACATTATATTTCCCTGGTTTATCAAGAATCATGGCATTAAACTCTTGAAGGAGCAATAGCCATCTCATAATTCGACCATTAACCATGAGTTTGTTCATTAGGTACTTCACAACTGAGTGGTCCATATAAACTGTGACCTTATACCCCATAATATAATGACAGAATTTCTTAATAGCGTGAACAACAGCCAGGAATTCCTTTTTTGTTGTATAATTCTTTTTTGTAGGAGTAAGATTTTTGCTGATGAAATATATAGCATACTTTCCCCCGTTCTCATCTTCCCATCCCAAAACTGCACTTATAGCATCATCAAAAGCATCAACATAGATATGAAAGGAAATACTCAATTTGGCCCTCTCAGAATGGGAGCAGAGACAAGTTTTTCTTTGATTGCTTCAAATGATTGCTGACACTTAGATGTCCAGACAAACTCCACTTCTTTCTACAAAAAAGAGAACATAGGAGCTGCAATTTTACTAAAGCCTTCTATGAATCTTCTGTAGTAACTAACATGTCCAAGAAAACTTCTTACATCTATTTGAGTTTGAGGATCTGTCAACTGTTGGATGACTTCAATTTTCTTAGGGTCGACCTTTATTCCTTCTGAGGAAATATAATGACCCAAGACTATTCCTTGTTCCACCATTATTAAACATTTCTCATGGCTAAGGGATAGTCTATTTTCCTCACAAACTTGCAGAACTCGATCTTGGTTCTGAAGGGCTTCGTTGTATGTTGACCCATAGACTGTAAAATCATCCATGTAAACCTCAACACAGTCATTAACGAGAGAGGAAAATATGGAAAGAACGACTCTCTGAAAGGTCACTGGAGCGTTGCACAGTCCAAAAGGAAGCACTCTATATGTGAATGTGCCCCAAGGGCAGGTAAATGTGGTTTTGTCCTGGACTTCCAGAGCAACTTGTATCTGGTTATAACCACTAAATCCATCGAGAAAGGATAAATAATTCCTCCTAGCCAAGTTGTCCAAGACCTGATCAACGAATGGTAAGGGAAAATAATCTCTATAAGTGGTTTTATTGAGTTCTTGATAATCCACGCAGATTCTCCACTTCCCATTTTTCTTTGGGACTACCACCATAGGTGATACCCATTTACTATCAAAGATTGGATAAATAAATCCAGCATGAAGGAGTTTCTCAATCTCAATTTTGACCAAATCCTTTAATGCAGGATTGAGTCTCCTTTGCGGCTGATGAACAGGCCTTATATTGATGTCAGTGTAAATGTGATGAGTACAAACACTTGGGTGAATTCCCCTCATGTCCATATAATCCCAAGGAAAATCTTTAGAACTTTGTACTAGCACATTAAACAACTTATCCTCTTGAGTTTTTGTCAACCAACTATTGATATTCAAGGTTTTTCCTGGTAATAGCATTATTGATTTTGTTTCAGGATGAACCGAGGTCATAGTATACATAGGTTGCAATAACGTATTAAGAGGACAACTATGAGGTACCAGTTGGTGAAACCTTGTGATATCCTCATAGAAATGACTCGTTCTGGGAATCATATTTGCTAAGGGACAAGGCATTCCCATTGTAGCATAGTTGTGCTCCAACCCATTTATATCAATTGTTTTCCCAAAGATTGTTGGGGCATCCGTCACTTCTTCCTCATTCGAGGTGGTAGCAAGGCGTTCTATTTCATTTACTAACTCTTCTCTAGTTCTTCCCCATGTTGTTTAATTACTACCATGGCTAGGGAGGCTAAACCGTTTGAACTATTTGATTCCTTAGGTTCATCAACCCAGACCTTTTTTTGTTCAGTAGGTTTAGCAAGGGTATATAAGAAAAGCGTTTACTATCTTGACCATGCGAAACGATCATTCCCCCTTCCCTACAATCAATCTTAGCAGCAACCATGGCTAGCCAAGGTCTTCCAAGAATTATAGGATAGCTATCCTTAGGTGTAAGTGACTGAATTACCTAGAAGTCGACTAGGTAATCCCATCCATTAACTTTGACAAGGATGTTTTTAATGACGCCCTTTGGGATGGCTATAGACTGATTTTCCATTTGTAAGACTGTGGTTGTAGGACGTAAATCAGTTAAACTTAATTTTTCCATTACATCCACAGTCATCACATTAATAGCTGCTCCTAGATCCACTAGTGCATTTGGTATTGCTACCTTGTTGATTGTAACGGTTATAAGTGGACTCCTAGGATCATCGTATTTTAGAGCAATAGTCTTTCTAGATAGAAAATTAGCTAAATAACCATCAATATGAATGGTATTTATCTTTTTTGGCTTCATCCCTGGTGTTTTGATACATAGCTGCTTGATTAACTGGTTTAATTCAGGAATTTTCTTTATTGCTTGCAATAAAAGAACTTTAATTTGCAACTGCTTAATCCCCTGAATTAACGCAGCTTCTGTAGCCAAAGATAATTCCGGAGTTATGGACTTTAAGCGTTCCAGGTATGGTGCCATCCTTTTCTCCCTTGGAACAGGATCCTCCTTATGTTGACTTGAGGACTAGCATTCCTCCCCCTTGAGACAAGTCAGTAGCCCCTGCTGCTGAAAAAGGCTCTTTGTCTTTAGGAGTGGTATCTTGATTAGATGACATGTCTTTTATTGGACTTTTAGGCTCAGTTTCCTCCACTATTTCTTCAATGGTTGGAGGTTGAAAAGTTCACCCAGAACGTAATTGCACATTTCCAAAGTGTATCGCATTAAGCCCTGTAACATTTTCATGTTCAGTAAGATAAATGGTAATATTTGGCGATTATTCTTAGGATTGGGAAGTGATTGCATTGGAAGCTGAGGTTGGTTTACCTGCTCATTTCGAGGAGGGTTTTGAGTTGGAGGTAACAGATTATGTTGTTGATTCCTTCTAGGTTCAATATAAAACTGATTTTGTGCCCGATTCCATTGGGGGGTAGCATGTTGTTGATACCACTATTGTTGGGGTTGATTTGACCACTGCTGATTTCCCCAAGTGTGGTTTGTCCACTCAGAGGATCCCCAATAAGGAGTTCCCCAGCTAGGTTGAGGTGGAGGCAACTGATTCCAAGATGGAGTCCATTGATTATGAGCCCAGTTTTTTTGTGGTCTCCATGTAGGATTAGAATTCTGTCCATAAGGGAAATTTCCTCCTTGATGTTGGTTTAAGGCATTTATCTCTTCTTCAACCTGAATGGTTTTTTTTATTTGTATTCTTGATATTCGTCAAAAGTTCGCACTGGATTCGTAGGATGGTTTTGCTCACACAATTGACAAACATTGAATTTATCTAAAGGACACTCACACAATAGGTGTTTATTTTGACACCTTGGACAATAAATTGAAAAGGTCTTAGGGTTGCGCATTTTAGCTTGTATACCATCTAATGTGGTATTCAACTGCACGAGAATGTCTATTTTCAGATTTGCTATTTCTTTGCGGAGCTTACCTATCTCGTTAGACCCTTTAAAGAGATTAGTTTTTCGGATTCCTCCCCGAGTACGAGAGAAATTCTGACATAACTCACATATTTCTTCAAGAGTTAATTGAGATACATCACCTTTTCCCATTAAATCAAGATTTCTTCGAGCGTCATCATCAAGACCCTTAAGAAATATTGTTTTGAGAATCTCTACGCTAATGACTATTTCTCCACATCTTTTGGAGAGGAAGAGGAATCTATCGAGATAATCCTCCAAACTTTCATCCTTGTTTTGTCTTAATTTAAACAGTTCCTCCTTACAATCACTTACCCTACAGTAACTTTGGTATTTTTGCAGGAAGACAGTCTCAATTTCCTCCCAGGATGTTATACTACCCGAACCCAATCCCATAAACCAACGCATTGCGAAGTCCTTCAAAGTCGATGGAAAGAGCTTCAAATTTTGGTTGTCATTCTTATAATCATAAGTTTGACATAGGACTTTAAATTCAAAGAGGAATTGGTCAGGGTCCTCCAAGGACAAGCCACAAAAGGTTGGAAGGAAATCTAGAGAAAAATTCTTCATGATAGTATCATCATCAGCATCCAATGTTAGGAGGCTGAGGTTCATTGTGGTTAGGTTTAGCTCTATGATCTCCCATGATGTTCAAAAGAGTATGTTCCTCAGAAACAATTTCTTCTATAACTGGTTGTTCTGCCAGTTGCTTGACAGGTAAATAATGGAAAGCCTCGGGTGATGTAGGCTCAATTAATTCTTCAAAAGTGTGATTGTCTGAGCTTTGGGCTTCCTTATGTATGATTGGTACGTATTTTGGGGGGGTCTTTGGTATAAAACGTCTGTGAGGGCCTCTTTTCCAGACCATGCAAAAAAGGAAACCGACCAAGAAATTTTTGGCATAAAACTTGTATTCAAACCATCTCCTAATAACACTTAAGCACAAAGGCTTTTGAGATCCCCTGACAATGGCGCCAAAAAGTGATAGGCAGTTGTTAGGTCCTACTACTTTAAAATTATTGAGTGTCAATTAGTCGACCGAGCAGTGTCCAAGGTAGTTTGTAGAAGGAGAGTATTTGGATAACTCATTTTATATTTTTCTATTTTTCTCTTAAAATACGGAAATCAGTTCTAATCTAGGGCCATTACTTTTTAACTAGAAAATAATCTTACTCTAAGAAAATACAGAAATACTAAATTAAAAGCATAAGACAAATAATTGAGAAAGCATTACAGCTAAACTAAAAAGCATGGAAACAAAACTAAACAACTGATGTACTACTGAAACAAAAAAGTAAGGAAATAGACAATTAAACATCTTTTTAAATAGTAAAGGACTTTATCAACTACATAAAATAACTTATACAAATTAAAAACAATGGTGCTCCGGAACTATCGACTGGACTCTTCAACAACTTGTTACTTCCTACTGAACAACAATTTACCTTAAACAAAGAAAATAACTTAACAGTAAAATACTTATCTATCTAGGCTAACTCCCCTCAAGTGGCCAGCTCGCAGGCTAATATTTTGTCCTTAGAATGATATAAGCTACAGGTTCTCAAATCCTTTCATTACAAATAGTCATCATCATTCGAAATTCAACTGTTACCAATAGACAAAAATCTTATAACTCATTTTAACAGTGCTTCAAAAAACCATGTGAACAACATAACGATACTTCATTTGTCTTATTCATTACTTGTGAAATTACATTTTTATAGATAATTTTTTAACTAAATCCTAAATTTAAGATGGCGTGGATAGCCATTGAAAAATTCTTCCTCAACTTAAAACTAACTTTGATGTCTTTAAAGCTCATAAACATATGGAAGGATCGAGAAGAGCCATAAAGTTTTTAACAACAAAAATTTAAAGAGCAGAAACTAAATCTTCAGCACATTATCCATGCATCTAGGAGTGGCTCGCAGCATTACTCTTGAGGAACGTGCTGGATAAAATTCTGTAACAACCGCATGATGACCTGTTATTCCCTACAAAAATGCTCAAGTCAACCCATTAAACCTGCTTTGGTAAATTTCCTCAATTGATCAAAAGAAAGAAAGAAAGCATAATTTCCCTTAAAATAAGAAATTACTTCTCCTAAAGTTTAATAAATTGGCACAGACTTAGGATTGAGTTAGCAAAAGTAAGCTTTCCAATTTTTATTATGATGAGGTTATTTTTACCTCATCAGAAATCATGAAATTTTTGAGAGAATATGAGCATCATAATTGTGAGTAAAGATCATCATCAAAGATTTTGCAACATGGGTTATGCACTCTTTGAGAAATCCACATCCTAAATTGGCATAATTGCACAATGAGATTATAAGTTTGTACTGTCTCATATATTTGTTTGAATTAAATTAATTAATATGGTTATGTTATCTTTCAAGCATTGCATTCTAATTTTATTGAGTATGGGTGTAATTGATCTTTCTTTCTTGAGTTTTTAGTGTTTGCTAAATTTAATTGCTTTGATTATGCTTTCTAACCATTTCCTATTATTCCCCTATGAAATTTTGGCACACCTGGTGGGACTCACATCCTTTCTCTAATGTTTCTTGAAATTTTTGATGACTTACAAGTTATAGTAACACTTTTGCAGCAGATCAATGCTTCTATTTCTTCGCAGTGACACTTTTTTCATGCTTCGATGCTATTGCCGGATTACAACGATGATTTTGTTATAGTTTGATGCTTTTGACTGACACTTTTGTCTTTCTATCATTGCAGGTTACAATGACACTTTTGCAAGTTATAACAACACTTATGTTATGACTCAACACTTCTATTATGACTTGACACTTTTGCAAGTCTACATTGATGCTTATGTGGTAAATCAATGCTTCTATTTAATTATCGTGACATTTTTTTTTCTATACTTTCAAATTTACCTAACCCCAACATGTGCCTCTTCTTTTGAACTTTAGACTAACAATTCTTGTGAAAATTGTGACAAATGTTGGGAGAAGATGATAAAAGAACTACTAACAAGTTTCTCTTGTAGGGTTCTTTTTTGTTTTCTTTTACAAATCTCACATTTCAATTTTGTTGGATATGGCATGTGGGTGTTATTTTGAGCGAGGAAATTTATAGGAAAAGCTCAAGTGGAACATCCACATCAGGTAGTGTTTTGAATGTAGAAAGCAGGGGCAGAACAAAGGAGAGAGGAAAAAATTATGGAAGTCATGGGAAGTCACGAGGAAAATTAAAGGACAAAAGGTCCCAATCTAGATACAAGAGGATTATTGGTACTATGGTAAGCCGAGTCATTTAATGAAAGATTGTTGGTCTCGA